>WWET01000163.1:562100-572298 GCA_011038615.1 Limnodynastes dumerilii | reverse complement strand
ATACAAAATACAACAAAATACAGTACAGACATACAGGGCAGGAATGGACAGCATAGTATATATTAAATACAATATGACTATATAAATATCACAGAAAACAATAAAGTGAAGCAAGGCAAAATGCGAGGTGTCAAGCTTGGAAGATCAGGGAGCAGGGGATAGAGCGCAGTGAAAGGTTGAGAGGGAGCCACCAGGTGGGGATTGGGTTAAAAGGGTAGCAGAGGGGAACAAGAGAGTACAAAGCGAGACAGGAGTGGTGGAGGAAGGAACAACACTAGGATGGAGGGCTCTGCTCACGTGAGCTAACACACTAAGTGGGAGGGAAGAACTTACAGAAGACATAAGGAGAGGGAAGGAAGTGGATTTCTGGTGGCAGAAATCTGCGTGCGCCCTTGCTATGGTTTTTTTTTATTGTTTCCTCGGATGGTTTACCTGTAGCGCATCTCCTGATCTATGATTCTTTAGCTCCAGATGGGTTGATGAGTTTGTCTTGACTGCGCAGCCAACTCCATATAGGCATTTTTCATGGCCGACCTAAGATAAAACAGTTGGGAGGCATGCGGGGGAGCAGCCGAGCTGTACACACAAGCCACTGCGGCTCAGCTGAACCACTGCTGAGCAGCTGAGCGGGCCAAGTAAGCACTATTGCAGGGGAATAACTGAGCGTCGGATTGTGTGCTCCACAGCCACCAGCATTAGGGCCCCTGAACCCCTCCATGCTGCCCCCTCAGACCCGTCGCCCTAGGCAGCTGTCTAGTGGTAGCACCGGCCCTACCTATAATGTGCAAGGCCATACATTGAATCCCCAACTTTTATGCACCCTGTACATGTGGACTGTTGGGAGACGCGGAACTACATTACCAGCGGAAGGATATCCCTGCACATTGACCCGCTAGTGTACAGCTCAAAGCAGCACATATTGACGCTAGTATACCTCCTATATCTGGTGCTGTATAGCCATGGTAAGTATCTGCGGGCCCGGGACAGTAGTCCCGGCCGTCCCCTCCTGATGGTGGTCCTGTTGGGAGACATGAAATTAGGACATCTTTCATGGTATTTTTTGGGCATGGTAAAAAAAAAATGCAAATTATTATGCTTTTTGGTAATTTAATATAATATTGGCATTTAAAATTGCCGTATGATGTTATAGGTTAGAAAAATGACCCCATGCTTAAATGGCAAATTTGGAAACTCATATGCCAGTATTTCCACACATTTAAAGTAATTGCGTTCATTCGATAATCAAATTGTTGATGTCACCTTCTATAACAGCGCAGCATTAACAAAATTCAAATTAAGCTAACTCAGGGTTGCCGACTCTCCCGGAATGTCCGGGAGACTCCCGAAATTCGGGTAGTTCTCCCGTAATCCCGGGAGAGGCAGCAAATCTCCCGCAAGTGACTGAGGCCCGTGGTTTCACTGAAACCACGGCCTCAAGTCCTGCCCCCCTACCTAGCAACACTAGTATACTAGTGTTGCTAGGCACAGGAAGGGACTTGATGGCGCAATTTGCGGCATTAAGCCCCGTCCCGACCCCTGTTTCAAGTGAAAACGGGTCAGTATGAGCCGGGGGCGGAGCCTAACGACGCGATTTACATAACCCGCGTCATTAAGTCCCACCCACTGCATGCGTCGGTAGCTTCTCTTCGGGATCTCCCAGAGGGAAGCTGCCAAAAGTCGGCAACCATGAGCTAACTTCAAATGAAGTATTGTAGTTCATGCAGAATGACAGCTGTGATAAACACCTTGAAAATATTGCAGCCTATCACAATCACCTTTAGGGTTTCGGAGGGGAGTTTTAGGATTAGGCTGCGGGGAGGGGAGTCTTAGGGTTAGGCTGCGGAGAGGGGAGGCTTAGGATAAGGCTGCGAGGAGGGGAGTCTTAGGGTCAGGCTGCAGGTAGGAGAGGGTTAGGGCAATGGAAGGGGGAGGGTTAGGGTAAGGATTAGAAAAAAGGTTAAGGTAGGATAAATAATTACCATTCAATACAGCAATCAATGGGGTAGCCGCCGTGTAATTACATGGTATGAAACGGCCCTTTCGATAAAGGGCCGTACGTACCAATGACCTGCACCTGGGCTAATTGATGGGCAGAGTCGCTGCCAGTATGTGTGAGGAGGTGGGGAAAAAATAAATGTTTTACAGGTGAGTCTCAAGCATGGAAATACCATTTTAAAGAGTGTCAGAGGTTTCCAAGGCATCTTAGACACCCACACAGGCGTTAATGCTATCTTTGGGAATACCTGTTTTTTTAAATGCCACACAGGGATTAAAAATGATGCAGTAAACGCTCAAAACACCCGTGGTGCAAATAATGTGTAAAGGGAAAAAAAAGTAATTAAAATGAAACTAGAGTTTTTGGCGTGTTTATGGAGCATGAGCTCATTGGTGCTGCATAGTGTACTTTATTTGGCTAGTTAGTCGGAAGGGCAGTGTGGTCTTGTGTTGATAAGTTCTAGGTTGCCTGACGCTCTAATTGTGTTGCTCTTTTTCAGGATAAAGAAAGGTATTTGATGAGAGCAGAGCTGCCGTGGAATTTGCTCGGTGATTGCAGTTCACAGGGTAGTTTAAATACCTTTTGCATTTCTCCTGATTAATTTTTAATGACAATTTCTTGGGTGTGGTAGGATATTCTGTCACCACACACTAATATGGGTATAAAAGTAAACTAATCTCCTTAAATCCAGCAGTTCAACACTGTGTCTGCCTGTGCTGAGTTTGTAGGAAATCCTTGTAATACAAGATATTTCTTCAGATATTCTATGAACAGTCATCAGAATAATAAGGGGTTGTTATTAGTTCAGGGACCACATTTACTAAGCTGTAGGAATGGAACCATAGGTGTATCTATAATGGATGCAGGGTGCGCAGGGCACACGGGCCCCTCAGAACAGGGAGCCCTGTGGCATTCATCCTGCACTGAGACTGAGAATTTTGCCAGATAGAAAAACGTATTTTTGCGTATTTACGCACTGCGCATGTTTGAAACAGCAGCGTATGCAACTGAGGCTATTTAGGCTCACTATTGTGCCTGTCTGCAATCGAAGGGGCTCTACAATCCAGATCTAAATATTAGAGTAAGGAGGCACATTTCCAGTCAGATCATTTGCTCATGACGGACCTGATCCAGCTTTGAGTGCAAATCTGCGCTGCTATAGATGCGTTTACAAAAGTGGGACTGGCTGTGACTTGCCCTCTAACATGATCCATTCCATGAGGTACAAAATACTCTACTCCTCAATTTCCAACTGTCAGTTACTATGGTAACCTCCTTTGTTGAAGAGACAAATATTTATTTATTTTTTTAAAATATCAGTTAAGTCATTTCACCAGGTGAGTGACAGTTGGAAGCTCAGGAGCGGGTTATATTGTCCCTAATGGAATGGGTCATGTTGGAGGGTCTGCTGTGAGTGATACAAAAGAACATGTGACGGGATCTCTGCTGTGACTCCCGGAGTCGCGAAGATTTCTCCGCCGACAGGTTAGCCTTTTATCGTAAGCCTCCCCTAACCCTCTGTTTCACACAGCATAACCCTAACCTTCCCCTTAAACCCTAACCCTAATTCTCCCCTCCTAGGGTCTAACCCTCATTTCTTCAGGCCTATTGCTAACCTCAGTCCGCAAGAGGTTAAAGACCGCATGGAGTCAATCTACATACCTAATTGGTACATGGATTGTGTAAATGACCTACTACACAGGCATAGTAGGTCATTTCTGGAAATTCCGCACTTAAGAAGCCAGAGCTTCTTAGTGTGAATCCAGCTGATAAAGTCAGAAATTGTATCCTAAATGGCCCAAAGAGCTTGTTTAATGTGAGCCCTCTGGATATAGACCTGACCTGGAGCTGGGCAAATATTTGCTCGTAAACAGAACTTAGTTCCCATCTACGTACAGTACAGTACATTGACTACGTCCTTCCACCCCTGTCCTCTCTCTACATGCCTCGGGCGCTGGGGTTACACCTATTTTTATTGATTTGGATGGCTCATAGATGCACACTCTTCAGTTCTGAGCATTCGCAGTGTAAAATCATTTGAGAAAGTCACGCTAGCCAACGCACACTCAGGTCAGGGGCAAGGCCTGGAAGATACACACCAGTGATACTGGTGGGTGTGACGTTGCTCTGTATTGTATGTGGATAAAAAAACAAGGGTGGAACACTGGGCCAAACACTGGAGCCACAACGCGTTTCGGGCGGGAGCCCCTTTTCAAGTGAGTACTCCGACGAAGGGATTTAAACCAGCTGCTAGAAGTCTGGAGTACTCGAAAAAGGGCTCCCGTCCGAAACGCATGTGGCTCCAGGGTTTGGCATTTCCCCCTTCAACCTCCTGCCTGTACCGTGACTGTGGACCGTGACGATCGCTGGTGTGTCCTGGGACTTCATACACACCACCTCTGGACCTCTTAACGCTGCACGCGGGGACTTGATTAAGGGAAGTTCCCCATTATCTCAATATATATATATATCAATGGACCGGATCCAGACCCTCGCGTGCTTTCCGTGCGCGCGGGGGTCTGAAATTCCATGAGACAGAGGGGAGTGCACACCCCCTGTCACTCCCCTCTGTCGTGCGGGCTTTATGGCAGTTTACGCTGCCATAAGTCTGCCTTCAATGCAACGGGCGGATCAGCGGTCCGTACGACCGCTGATCCGCTACAGTGTGGGAGCCTCCTCCCACACTGTACACTTTACATGCTTCCCCCCGCCCGCTATAGCACGCAAATGGGCTCGGACGGAACAAAGTTCTTTAAACGCAAGCGCCCTCCAGTTCAGTCAGGTGATTTACGCACCTTGCGTGCGTAAATCCCTGACGATATTAAATCTGGATCCGGTCCAATATGTTTTATGTTGTTGTGAAATAAATAAATAAATAAATACTTATCATTTGTTGTTTTTCCTCTTTTTAAGGAGAAGAAAATGGATCCTATTTTTTATTAGTTTTCTTTTAGCGGTCTCTCATATAGCCCTGAAAGCCACCATTTTTCTGGGCTATCTTTTTTTTACTGATTATTTATATATCTTGTGTTTATTAACCTTTATTTGCCTACTGTTTACATTTACCTTTTTATTTGTGTATCCACTCCCCCCTGATTTATTGTTGATATATGATATCACTTTGATTTTATGTTTTTCATCCTTTCATACAGACTTATTATATCCTAGTCCTCTGTGTATTATTAGCTCATATTAGGTTAATAGGATATCCAGCGCCAATACACACACATTGCTTTTTGGATCTGTATTGTATGTGCCAATCGTAGATGAATTATTTCAAGACAAATAAATATATGTATCCAAAATGTCATTGCTTTTTAGCCATATTGCACAATTAATAATACCCTTGACATCACCCACATAAATGTGCCATAACTTGGCTAAAGTCTAACTTTTACCTGTGTTTCATAATCCCTTTAATGGGATTAGGTAAATAAGCAATGATAGATTAATTTGTGTTTACCTGAAGCACCAGCTTTATCCTTAGTAATGGAATAATAATGAAAATGTGTGCATGGATGCTTTCATAACACGTAATATATCATCAAAATGACGCCTCAGTAAAGACCAGTCAGAATAAAGCAATTCTCTGTACAGATTAGAGCTCTCATCACTGTACTTCATCATCTGTACTGCATCCATAATTCCGACCCCGCTACGTTTGGAACTCTGATGCGGATCTGGGTGAGGGGAGGCCAATCATCACAGACCTTTACCTTAAGAGCTTCATGCCATCCCCATTACCATGGAGTGAGCTTAGCACATTTTCTTTCCCCCCTCCCACTTAGAGGAATGGTCTCTGCATCCCGCGCCATCCACCCCCGCTGTCGTAAATACTCCCAGTACAGAACTCTGAATGCTCCGTACTGGGAATGCAGCGCATGCACATTTGCGGTCGCAGAATGCAGGTATTTTCTGATCCTACCGGATGTCTGATTCCAGTCCTTTACTATTAGAGTAAATGGCAGGAGATTGGGAAATGCCCGTCCAATGCCTCTGGAGTGCTGTCAATTAAGACATTTTGGACCAGTCATGGGGAGATTGTTCCAACTGGAGGCTAAATGTGTTTAATTAGTTTAAACTCTATTGCCAGGCGCTCTTGGTTTAGATTTATGGAAATTCCTGAATATTTATTGCCAAAAAGAGAGACCAATGAGGAAAACTTTGTCTTATTCTTAAAAATTGCAAAGATGATTGTATTTCTATAAAGGGTAAAACATATATATATATATGCTATGTCCAGGGTCCTAATTATTAAGCATTAAAACGCCAGCCAGCAGTGTAAGATCGGCTTAAAAGCCGATCTGCGCATGCGCTGGGCAGATGTTGCTACGGGGCGTCCCCCAGCATTAGGACGCTGCAGTTAGTGCAGGTAGGCGGGGGGAGGGAGGGTAATGAGGCTGGGAGGGCGGCGTTATCGTACTAACGCCGCCGTCCCAGCGTATTTACAGTCCCTTACACCGGCTGAAATTAGGGTAGCCTTCAGCTGGTGTAAGGGAGTGTAAATACGATGGGACAGGGGGAGTGTCAGGGGGAGTCCCACGATGTAACGCTGAGCGATAGTACGCTCAGTGCAAAATCGTAGGTCTGGATCCAGCCCATTGGGCCGGATCCAGACCGGATCCGCTCCCTTTACGTTTCAACGCGTAGAATATTTACGCTAGCGGAATTACTATGCGCTCCCCTCGCTCGTATATACTTTGGCCATTTTACGCTTTCCAAACCCTACCTTAATTTTTCAAAGTGTAACGACTCTCGGCTGTAATGGCTGCATGTACGCACCTGCCTAAGCGCGCTCATACTGTACGATTTAAATGAATCACCCCACCTTCGAAGCGTAATTACGGGTGTCGCATGCCTGGCACGCCCCTTTGTTCGTAGTTACATTGTTGATACGATGCTGGTAACGTACGTAACATACGTTCAGAGTTACGTGGCGTAACATCCATACACAATAGCGTTTTTACGCCTACGGCTAGAGTAAATAAGATTGCGGACGTAGCTCTGAATCAGGCTCATTGGCTGTGGTGTGGGAATGGGGTTAGGGAATGACATTTTCTCAGTCACCCCTTTTATCTAAATCACTCAATATATAGGAGCCCTGTAGCCTTGTTCGTGGAAATAGAATTGGTCCTACAGGGCTCCCATAGGAGCTGTGTTTTACCAGTACAGTCTATGTGAATGACGCTGGTAGGCAGCATCATTCAAACAGAGCCAGGCAGATGAAGAGAGTGAAGACTGCAAGGGTAAGTAACCAATGAAAGAGGGGTACAATGGAGGCTGGACACAATAGCGGCTCAATGGAGGCTGGACACAATAGGGGCTCAATGGAGGCTGGACACAATAGGGGCACAAATGGATGCTGAATAGAATAGGAGCACAGTGGAGGCTGAACACAGTAGAGGCACAAACGGAGGCTGGACATGCTGAAGGGGCACAAATTGAGACTGGACACACAGAAGGGGCAGAATTGGAGGATGGACACATATAAGGGGATTTTGTATTTTTCAGCCCTGGGCTCTGCTGGGTCTAGAAACGGCACCGGTTACATGGCACATTGTATGTTAAGCTGGACACCAATGCAATTATCGGGCCGATCATGCAATTCCGGACCATTTGCAACAATGTAAGAGTGTGCCGCAATCTTAATCTTTAGTGATAACAGGTGATTTGCTTTTATGAACGTCCTAATCAGAATCACTGATGGTACGATGTCTGACAACATTCTCTCTCTGGTCCTGGGACAAAAGTCCTGGCAGTTTCCCCCTGATGGCAGCCCTGGTCTTCTGTGCAGCACAAGTGTGTATGGAGTCACAATTGTTTCAGCAGATGGTTAGAAGAGATGATGATCTGATAAGCATGCTCATCGGAACTTGCAGTCATCAGTGAAATTGTATGATTGCCTAGGTATTTATTATTAAATGGTTTTTATATAGAATACACTATCAGAATACGTAGTGCTTTACAGAGAATATTTCACATTCGAATTAGTCCCTGCCCCATTGGAGCTACATTCTAAGGTCCCTAACACAGACACACACACACAGTAGGGTTAAATTATTCAGCAGCCAATTAACCTACCAGCGTGTTTTTTGGAGTGTGGGAGGAAACCGGAGCTCCCGGAGGAAACCCACACAGACACAGGGAGAACATACAAACTCCACACAGATAAGGCCTAGTCTGGGAATCGAACTCATGACCTCAGTTACTCACTGAGCTACCATGTTACCCCAGGTATGTGCCCAGCTATAGATGCCTCATAAGTTCGTGAAACTTGTTTTTGCTGTACTCCTCTCCCTCTGTTATATCTAATGTAATAACTGCTAAAGTGTAAAATAAAGATTGCAATTGGATTTGGAGCAATTTTCCTTGAAGGTCTCACTCTCCCTTTCTCGTCACTATGGATGTGGCCATGCACTCACCATTTCCAATAGCTCTGTGAATACGGGGTTGCAATTATTTCCAGACAGAATGAGGTGAGAAAAGTTTTTTGCACTTAGAGACAGACCTTGCTGCTGACTCCCCCTGTATATGCATGCTTCTATTACTTTCATTGTGTTTATGTGACATGAATAGATTAAACACATTAGTAGTAAGAGGCACGGATCTGCTCTATAAATGGAATCCTTTTAAATATTGACCACTTAGAGCTTGGAAGCGTCTCCTTTTTCTCTCTACAAAGGCAGTTCAGAGCACAGAAGAAATATCTTCCTTTACTATATATCAGCAAATGAATGGGGCACGCGACCTCACCTGACCTTCCTCTTTTCATACGCTGAGCATTGATAACAAGAGACAGATGAACCAGTTGAACGGAATTGAAAATGGATTACAAAAGCATTTTAAGGTTTCTACATCCTGTTGAGTTATTGTGTAGTCTTTAAGGTGGAGCGTAATCAAGGTCTTCTCAGCCTTAACTATGTGAATGGCATTGATGCCTTAGACTTTAAATAAGAACTTGGTACGCACTTAACCAGTTCCCGGACCATCAGACATTGGATAAGTGTGTACTCTCAAGCAACCTCTCGTTACATCCAATCCTGGTCTCCTGGTTGGGTCGTTTGAATTTTAAACCTTCTTAAAAATCAAGAGACCTGACCGTCAATCACCCAACCAATTTGCAAGTATGTACGCTTCTGCGATTGCTCTGTCCAATTCTTTTCCCGATTCCGACTCGGCGCCTTTTAGGGCGGTCTAGCGAAAATTGGAAGAGTGTGTGCGATGATTGTTAATGCAGATGGTTACAGCAGATCGGAGGTTTGCGGAGTGTGGATTATGGATTTTGTGTTGTATCTGTTACCTTGGTCTGCCGTAGGATTGGTCTGCAGTTGGATCTGAAGAGGATTGGACAAGCGTGTGCCCATCTATACAGTAACTCACTCATGTCTGTGCTGCTAATCATTAAGAGTTATAAGCCAAGTCTAGTTATCGTGATACATATATACCACATACATACACATATAGGGGTTGACACAATTAGACCAATTAGATCACAAAGCAAAAGACCTGGACTGTTTACATTGGAATGTCGTTCTTCTTAAGTCTGGATCATTTGGGTTGCATTCCAATCAGCTAACACAGGTGTATGTGCTTGTACAGTCAGGGCTCCCTTTAGAGGTGTACCAGCAGCATTTTTACATTTCACTGCAGCCGCATAGGATCTGTCTGACCCTGTTGCATTGCTGCCTGCACTGTTAAGTTTAAGGTCTCGTGAGATTAGTGATGTCATCAATCTCACCAGCCAGAGAGGATTTCCCAGTTTGCCGAGTCGGTGGGGAGGAGCTGCCTGCAGAGAGGGATTAAGGTCATTGAAAAAAAAATCTATTGGGGCTCTGAGTTATTTCGTTTTTAACACTGGGTAAAACTACTGTGGGTCATTCAATGACTAACAGTGATTTTTTTTTTAACCAGTGTTTGAAATGAAATTCAGTAGTTTCCCTCATTAGTAATAATGACTATCAATATTAATATAGGGGGACTAAACAGTTTCCTCCATTATGAATAAGGAACCACTGTAGTGTTATCCAGTATTAATGACATGCAGTGGTTTCTTTCATTGGGCTGGATCCAGACTGAAGTGCGTGCTTAAAATGAGTTACTCCTGGGCTAAACCATGTTGATTTCAGGGGGAGTTAAGGTAATTGTATTCTTTGCATGCAGGGATATATCTTTGAATTGCTTACTGCACACAGATACTGACCA
>WWET01000163.1:512532-542864 GCA_011038615.1 Limnodynastes dumerilii | reverse complement strand
ACAGCCTTTTTATTGTCTCGTATATATTACATTGACACGGTATGTTTAGGCCACTTGGTGACCATCTGTCCCGCTGACATCATGTTCATTGTGTGAGGCTGCCTGTTGTTTTCCCAGCACACCAAGGCGATAACAAGATTTACGTACAGAAGCCACTACATAGCTGCAGATGATTCTTATTTAACGTCTACTTCCCATCATGAAATGCCACTGGTTTTAGACAGGAAATGCAAGCTGGTCAAGGTAAACATTTAAAATATGTGTTTTCTGCAACACATAGAGAACATGCTGTGCAGGCAGCCTTTAAAAGGACCATTATTCAAAAATATATATGTAAAAGTTGCTATAAAACGCTCTTGGGCTCAGTACAGTTCATTGCCTCTTTTTCCTTTTTATAATGCATCTTGTATTGCATTGTTTTAGCGATATAGTTAAGTGTTATAGAAGTGCAGACCCTCCAACATGACCCATTCCATTAGGTACAATATACTCCGCACCTGAGCTTCCAACTGTCACTCACCTGGTGAAATGACTTAACTAATATTTCAAAAAACTATTTGTCTCTTCAACAAAGGGGGTTACCATAGTAACTGACAGTTGAAAACTGAGGAGCAGAGTATTTTGTACCTAATGGAATGGGTCATGTTGGAGGGTATGGAAGTGTGTAGGTTAAATCAAATCATTTTTCTCACACTTTGGAGTAATCTTAATCCAGGGTTAACGATTCTCCCAGAATATTTGGCAAGTTCTCCCGCTATCCCAAAAGAGCAGGCAAATCTCCTACAAGTCCCGCCCCCTGCATATCATTACAGCAATTCCCACTGTTACTAGGGTGTGGGCGGGACTTCATGTAATTTTAGTCATAATTTCATAAATTGTCATTAAGCATCGCCCACCCACCCACACCAGCGTCTATTTCTTCCCTCTGAGATCTGCTGAAGTGAAGAGATAGAAAGTAGGCAGCCCTGATCTTACTATCTTTCCAAAAATTGAAAGTGGAGGTGTTTACCAATAGAAACCAATCAGATTATTGATATCATTCGATAATGTATTACACATATAATAGCTAGAGTCTGATTGGTTGCTCACTGAAGCTTTAGAAACTCTGGTCATTAAACAATATACCCATCACTGTATCATATCTAGCATCATATAACATAACAATAGGAGGATATAATTTGTGTGTGTGTGTTACCAGTGTTTACCAGGTAAAACTGACATATTGAAATGTCATATTTGAAATATATTGTTTGGGAAAATTAAGGTATTCACTATGCAAAATTTAGTCTTCTTTCTTGTGCCAACAATATATTAATTACTAAAAATAATGGTGTTTTAACATGGGTATTAATATATTTTTGGAGATTTGACATCAGTTTATTGAATGTCTTTATCACATTCATTACAGCCAATGCTTATTGTTTTAATATATATTTTCCTTAGAAGAACAATGGGCAAGATCCTAAGCTAAGTACGCTAGCGTATTTACACCCAATTGTATTTACTGCGCATGCGCGTGCCAGATGTTATGCCACATAACTCCTAACGTACGTACCATCAGCGTAACTACGAATAAAGGGGCGGGGCATCAATACGACACCCGTGATTGCGATTTGGAGGCGGAGGGAGGCATTTTAATTGGACAGTATGGGCCGGGTTAGGCTGTCGTACGTCGTAGTAATTATGCTAGCGGAAATACGCTACACGATCTAACATAACAAGCACTTAGGTCTGGATCTACCCCATTGTCATTATTTTCTACTTTGTTTTTTTCTGCACAGTTCATTTTTTATGTAAATTTAGATCATTTAATGACAAGAAAAGAAAACAACGACTCTTCAGAAAGGGATATTAATTTGATAATTTTTTGCAGTTACCATCTCTGATTTTAGCTCAGATAATCTAACGCTGTTGGTGATGGTGTTTATAATTCTCCACAGCCTTGCCTGCTATTTAGAAATCCACCAGTGGGTGGCAGTAGAATTTGCTGCATCTTTTCTATTCAGAAAATCAGGAATACAGACAGGAGGGTCATTTTAAAGCTGGCAGTAAAAATAAAACATTTTTAAATAATATAGTCATTGAAAATATTTTTAAAGCATCTAAATTTAATTTCAGTTTAATTGAACTTGACTTTGCTCCATTGTATCAATGAAATGTAACTTATCTGTTATGTGTACTATTAATATTCGTTGGCTCCTTTTCAGAATTTCCCTGAATGGACAAAGCTCATGTGAAATCAGTAATGGAAAAGGATGATTATAGTGTACAAAGTAAACCTTAGATAGTGCCATTCCTAAACCTCCCTCCTCATAGAAACATAGAAAGTGACGGCAGATAAGAGCCACATGGCCCATCCAGTCTGCCCAGCTGTTTATATAAAACTATACTGACCCTAGACCCTATTTACCCTCAATTTAGTTTGAGATTTTGGATATCCTTATATTTAACCCAAGCATGTTACACTGTTCTACTTGTGTTACCTCTACCCTCTCAGATGGGAGAATATTCCACTTATCTATCACCCTTTCAGTGGTCATTTATCCGCACATTTACTCTGAATCTACCAGCCTCCAGTTTATATTCATGCCCTCGTGTTCTATTGCACCTCTTTCTTAGAAATATTTCCCCTTCCTCTAGCCACAACCCCTGATATATGTGAAAGCTGCTATCATATCCCCTCTCTCCCTTCTCTGCTCCAAGCTATACATGTTTAGTTCCTCTAGCGTTTCAGTATATCATGTATCATGTGACTTTAGTTACCATGGTAATCCATGACACTGTTCATAATTTCAAATCACTAACTAAAACCATTATGGATCCATCTTTATTGAGCAATGCTACTATTAAAAGATCTCTTTCTAAAATATGAATACTATACATATTGACTTTAATAATTTCCAATGCCAAAATAAAAACAGGAGCACAGGCTACACCCACCATATTCTAAAAGGTAATTTACATTCCTATAATGTACATTCCTTATATCCTCAGTAATATATTT
The DNA here is from genome assembly GCA_011038615.1 of Limnodynastes dumerilii. Classification (NCBI taxonomy): domain Eukaryota; kingdom Metazoa; phylum Chordata; class Amphibia; order Anura; family Limnodynastidae; genus Limnodynastes; species Limnodynastes dumerilii. The sequence continues at coordinate 539,860 of WWET01000163.1, read as the reverse complement.
TGGGACTGCAGTATGCACCTGCTACCACTAGAGGGATGATAACATTGCTTATTCTAGAATGTCTTTTCCTGTATTAATGGTAAGAATTAATTTTCCTTTCATTTTCTCCAAAGCAAAAGAGGTTATGTCAGCTTCCTGGAGCTCCTTTGTATGTACAGTATGGCATTGCAGGCCTGAACAGTATATTATTGTGACAGCTCATGCTTTAATAGGACTGTGTGCTGCATTCATGTGAACCTTAAATACAGTGGATCTCACAGTACCTGTTTCTGCCCTTCAGCTGTTTTTTTGCATTATCATCTAAGTTTCACCACACCTAAGAAATCATCCAAATGAAAAATGTGATTTTTTTTTTTTACAGTCATTTAGCATTATGCTTTAAAAGGGGAAAAAATAATTTAGTATCTATTGCATCATTATGTCAGATTGTCAATGAAATCATTTTCCTGGCTGCTTGTTGCCCTGTGGTTAACAAAATAACAATAGTTACAGAACCTGGCTATGGCCGATGGAGGGTTAAATAAACTCAAAGGGATTTGAACCTTTAAGCTGGATGCACACTTATCCAATCTGAAACCAGTGCGACCTCCGTCCGTCCCGTTGGTCAGACATTGAATGTGTGTACGATCACATGACCTCTCTTTACATCCAATCCTGGTCATCTGATCGGATTCCAATGATTTTGAAACCCACTTAAAAATCAGACGATCCAACGGCCAGTCACCCAACCAGTTTTCAAGTGTGTATGCTACCCCCCGACTGCTTTATCCAATTCTTTCGATTCTGATGTCATGCAGTGCTGCCTTTGTGTGTGAGTGACAGGCGGTCTGGCCAAGATTGGAAGAGTTTGTATGGTGATAAGATCCTTAAAGCAGATGCAGATCTAAAGATTGATGTAACACTGGACAAGTAGGTATCGTGGATTGGGTGTTGTATCTGATCCCTTGGTCTGTTGTACTGGTAGAGATTAACGGGGGTGATTGCATAAAGCCAATCTCAAGATGGAAAATATTAAGGGTGTGGTAAGCAGTTTATATAGGTTTTATAACTAAGACACTGTGAAGACTAATACCCCGTTCAATAAACCCGGGATATTGCCAGGGAAAATCCTGACGACCCAGGTTGAGACTCAATATAAAAGGGTCTGGCTGCCTCTACCCGGGTCTAATGATTCGGAAGACAGACCTGGGACAATTGGAAGGATATTCCCTGGTCCGACTTGGGTATTCTCCAGTATAAATGGTGAGACCTGTTTTTTTATTTACACGCAGAAAGAAAGTGATTGGGAGATAAGGGAAATGGGACAGTACGGTGGCTCAGTGAGTAGCACTTGTGTCTCACAGCGCTAAAGTCATGAGTTTGATTCCCGGACTAAGCCTTGTCTGTGTGGAGTGTGTATGTTCTCCCTGTGTCTGTGTGGGTTTCCTCCGGGTGCTCCGGTTTCCTACCAAACGCCAAAAGCATGTTGGTAGGTAAAGTGGCTGGTGAATAAATTACCCCTTAATTACCCCTTATGTCTGTTTGTGTGTATATATATATATGTGTATATATATATATATGTCCCTATATATAGGGACCTTACTATTTAGCTCCAGTGGGACAGGGACTGATGTGAATGTGAAATATTCTCTGTAGAGTGTTACGTAATCTATATAAAAACGCTATATAAAAACCTGTAAAAAACGCGGGTTTTGGCAGGGAGGCGATGTAAAAGTAGTATCATGTTTATTTGCTACTGGTATACACAGCATTAAAAGATGATTTAAGGGAGGGTAATGGACCACCATCCGGACCCTTGGAAAGGCCGATCGTACTTCCGTGAAAACGGCAGGATGTTTGCCGGAAATTATCAGAAAAGTAGAGATCTACAAACTATATTGTTTTTTGTTTTTCATAAGTGTTTTTAATGCACAAGACTCTATCAAACAAATCTGTATCCTGTTCAAGGAAGCTTGTTTTTCTTATTTCTAAGAAGCGTTTGATTATAAATCAGGAGTGGAGTAGTGTGTGGGTTTAGATTTGCGTGTGCAAGGAATAGTTCTGTGTGTCACTATCCTATAGTGTGTAAATAGCTGCCAAATGGTTTTATAGTGATGGGACAGCTGTGTTAAATAGTTGAACATGTCATGATGTTTATGTATGATTACCGTTGTGTAGGTTATCGTTGTGATGTAGAGTTGTCACCTTTATGCAGCCAAATATTTTTGTTGTCTTGTTATTTCTTTAGGTTTCTTAAGGCTGGATCCAGACTTAAGTAAGTGCTTAAAATTAGTTACTCCTGGGCTAAACCATGTTGATTGCAGGGGGAGTCAAGTTAATTGTATTCTTTGCATGCAGGGATATATCTTTGAATTGCTTACTGCACACAGATACTGACCAGCTTTACTATCACACTGTTATTTAGACTTGGGCTGGGAAATATCACCTCTCAACTCTAATACTGTTTGCCACAGATGAAATATGACTCCCTTGCAATCAACATGGTTTAGCCCAGGAGTAACTTTCCTATCTTAATGTCAAGCTCCTTCTTAAGTCTGGATCCAGCCCAAGGTGTGGCTGCATTTTGGATGATCATTTTATGTATTTTTGGATAATTAAATCTTAAAATCTACAACCTGGGGGGGGTTTCATTAGTCTGGTGTGAAGTGGAAAAGCCTTCAATTCAGATGTTCTGAGATATGGTGTTACTTCTGAGCATGTGATCAGGGCCCCCTCTTAGAGCAGGTTCCTTAACGGAGAACTTACGAAGAAGAGATTTTTGTCACATTGTCGTCTGGGGCTTAAGAAGACTTTATTCACCTGGAAGCTCTTCACTTCAGCACCACGTTAGGTCCATTCTGATACCTTTGATTGTGGAAGTTGATGCCTTGTGTTCTCATGATGGATTGGATCTAGAATTCCGCTGGTACTGCGTTCTAAGCTCCAATCGCAGCGCCAGTGGCGATACAATGCTGGATCCCGAGTACCAAATGTGAGGAGGAGCCAACTCTCTCGCTGGCCGGGCCTTCGATACTTGACCACTGCCTTAATTTTTCTGGTCTGTCCTCACCTAAATTGAAGACAGATTTCAGCCAAGGGCTGTAAAATGCCATTATTGTAAAATTTAAATACACCTTCCCCCCCCACTACTAGTGCTCGCACACCCCAGCCCCTCACGGCTGTCAGAACATTGCCGAGACACAAGCAGTACAGAAGCCTAAATCCAGAGAAGCCAGGGGCCAGATTTACTAAGCTACGGGAAAGGAAAAGTGGAGATGCTGCCCATGGCAACCATTTAGATTCTAGCTTATATTTTGTGGTATGTGATAGAAAAGTGAGAGCTAAAATCTGATTGGTTGCTATGGGCAACATCTCCACCCTTGCTTTCCTGCAGCGTAGCAAATCTGGCCCCAGGTCTGTAGTGAAAGCATGACATGTGTGTGTTTGCGATGTCACCAAATGTGAGCGATTTCTGATCTTTGGAATCCCCCGTTTACTGAATTCTGTATCTGGTCTGAAGTCTTTAGCCTGAGTGTAAAGGTGTCATTCCATCTGCTGTTTACTTTTCTTAGCCGGTGTGTTCTGGTATGGTCAGTAAGGAGCTACTGGCCATTACACGGGCCTATCCATGTGGAGACATCCATCCGAGAGCTATGAAAACCTGCAATTTCTAATTGCCACAAAACTATTGCATCTCAGATGGGCTTAGGTGGACATTGCTGTCCTCAGTCCTTCATCAATTCTCATTAGCCAAGTTCTCAAAATGACTAAACTGGTGCATTATCATTGTTGATTTGTGCATTGGAAACAGTATTGAAACAACCAAAAAATAACATTTTAGCAGATAAACTTTTAGGGGCCACTGAATATTTTCTTATTGTTCCATGTCTATGCTTTTAACGATTACCATGTCTTTCTTTTATACGTATTTAACCACTAGTTCTATGTATTTGGAGCCTTCTCGGTCCATATGGCTTTTTAGGCACTGATTAATTTGCCTTCAGAGTGTTATTCTTCTCAGACATTAAAAAAAGCTAAAAAGAAACGGTCTTCTTCAGCTTGACTTCCCTTCTCGTGTCTTAGGTACATTACCTTCTTCTGGTCCACTCTAAATGCACAGGGTGTTGGATCCCCCTGTTGAAACATGGTTTTCCCACTTTCTGTGAGGAGGTCGAAACGCAGAGGGCATATTGCTTTCAGGACATGACAGAACTTGTCTATTTCTCTAGAAAGACTTGCAGTATCTGGGATGACGGCAGATGCTCTCAGGAGCCAGGGAGATCTTCAGTTTCAGATGATGTTCTATATCTCCTTCTGCAACAACTACTAGATAAAATGCTTTATTTGTTTTTGTGCGTTTTTAAGATGTGTATTTAAATCATTAGCCACAATTGTTTATTTAGACATAATGGACATAATAAGGTAGCTCCTGAACTCCGCTTGCAATACATTTATTCGCGTAGCGTATTTTCGCGTGCGTACCTTCTATACGCTCCCCTAGACACATCCCTTGAATGTACGTATTTTGTCCGAGATCCGCTTTCCAAACCCTACCTTAACTTTTGCCCACGTAACCGATGTCATCCGCTCACGTACGTATGAGCAACACGTATTTACGCAGCTAAGCACGCCCATACTGTACACTTTAAATACAAACCCCCGCCTACTTAACGTATTTCAGACGTACTTTTGTCTCAAGTAAAATTGGCGCGCCCACACGTAAGTATTTACGCGGCACATACGTGAATGGCCCACACGTTCACGTTTACGCTACGTTACAGAGTGTATTTTCTATGGTGCGCGTGCGCAGTACTTACCAAAACGCGATTTTACGTCTCCGCCACGCGTAAATTCGCTCACAAGCGTTGCTTTGGATCTGGCCCAATGTATTCGCACCTAAGAAGCTCTGGCTTTTTAGGTGCGTAAATTTCCGAATGTAACTACTGTACAGTACGCATGCGCAGTAGTCTGCATACCAGTTAGGTACATAGAGTGGCCTCTGTGCGGTCTTTAGTGACTACTAATTAAATGGTTTATTTAGAAAGAGGCGCGCTAATGCCACCTTGGAAACTACGCATGGTAAGATAAGGTAACCCTATGGTATTAAGTGCCATCAGGTACCTAATAACGGGGGTCGGGTTAGGGGCTGCACAAGTGAATTAGGTGCGGTTCTGTAGATTGCATAAAATAGTTACCACACATGCGTAGTTGCTAGTTTCGGAAAATGAAGGACGTATGTGCATCAAGTATGGGGTTGTGAATCCGGCCCATGGTGGCGACATTGGACTGGCCCTTTAATTAATGTAGGTACAAGACCTTACCTAATATATGCTTTCATTGAATTTGAAGCCAGCAGTCTTGAGATGTCGGCAAGGTCAGACAAGGACAGCAGGAAGTGACATTTCTAAGTGCAGATTTGTACTGTTCCTCCGTCCCCCCAGCCAGAAGAGCAGCTGTAGGCAGCTGATCCAGATGGGGAATGTTTGAAGTCATCTGAAAGTATAAGCTCAATCAAATCTCCATGTCTTCGTCGGCAGAAAGTTCCTAACATCTCTCTGACAAGCACACTCAAATATTTCAGACTGTACACAATAAAGTAGCAGCAATAAGATCCCAGGTCTTTGCTGTGTGTCAAACACATGCCTCCATTCGTCCTTATAGTAGACATGAGGAGAGTGTTAAAGCTATGCATTAAAGACACGAGGCCCCGGACTATAGTCCTATTTTCCACCATCGTTTGTGTGTTTTAATCAGGCATGTACTGTAGTTACCGCTGCAGCAATCTCTTATTTCAACACTGGTACTGCACAGCCAACAGCTTAATCGCGGCTGTATCAGGGCCAATAGTTGTCTAATAAAGATTATTTGTAAATGTTCCTGTTTCAACAATGTATCTTGTCCCAATATCTTTAAGGTTAGACTGCTAGAAGGTGATATTTAGGGTTAGGCTGCAGAGAGGGGATGGTTAAGGTTAGGCTGCTGGTCGAGAATAGTTAGGGTTAGAATTGGGGGAGGTGATATTGCGGGAAGGGGGTGGTTATGGTAAATAGTTCCTGTTGCCGTTAGAGTCTTCGAAAAAACACCAGTCATGGCTCATTTTTGGCTGTCTGTGTTTCGAGGATAGTACTAATTAGTAGATTTTAATAATGAATGGTTAAGTATGTTAAATAAATTTTTCGGCGTACTTACCCATTCATTCATTCGGAAACCACTGCCCCAGACCTGCCATAATGAGGTGAGTATTATGGGGAGTTCTAAGGTTAGGAATCTATGGGGAATTTTAAGGTTGGACTGCAGGGAGGGGAGAATTAGGGTTAGGCTGCGAGGAAGGGAGGGTTTTAGGGTAATGGGAAGGGTAGAGATATGGCGAGAATTAGGATAAGGGTTGGGGTAGGATAAATACTCCCCTCTCGCCACTTCAAAGTTGTCCTCAGGATTTTCGATTGCTTGTTCTTGGCAAGACCAGAGCAATCCATACCAGAGCCAATTTGAAAATTGGCTGGTAAAAAAAAAAGGTCCTTTTGGAAAAGGTTCATTCTCGCCCTCGATCCACACTTGGGCTGAGGCATCCAGGCTGAAAGAGAATGACGGGTAGTATTCAGAGATCCGTTTTTTCGGGCAGTTCCTTGCATATTTTTAGGCACGTTTAAACTGTGCATGCGTAGCATCTTTTTTTTACGGAGTTCATGTAGACTATACGCACGGAAGTGCCTCACAGACGGACTTGTGAATCGCATGGTGTCACATCCATCCGAATCTGCCACGGAAAAATACGCACGGAAGAATTTACATAGAAATGGGCGGGGGGAGGCATTTAAATGATGAAAAGTGGGCGCGATTATAAAGATACGCACGGACGGAGGACATATACACATGGAACAGCACACGGAAAGTTACAGCTGGTCTATCGAGGCATAAGTGTCCCAGAGCACGGATTAGAAAGGGGAGTGACTGAGGTTTTGGTGGGTGTTCCGTGCGTATGTTTGCGGCCCGATCTAAACACGGATCTCTGAATACAACCCGACATCTCCAACAGAGGGGCTAAGTGGAGTTTACAAATAAGCATTTCCTCTTTACACCCTATATACAGCATTGCTGTTCCCTCTCTCTGAGCACCCATAATATAAATGCAATTTAAATTGAAATCTAAGGCAATCCCCTGACTGTTCATCTGTGCAAGTTGAAGTTATTAAAATACTCAACATTTCTTTGACAGTTCAAAAATGAGATGGGCCTGGGTCGGGCGTCTCTGAACACGACATATGTTAAAGACCAGTGATAGGGCTCTATTTACTATCATTAGCGCATTGAGCCTAGCAGGACCGCTCGAAAAGTATTTATTAATACTTACCCCTCCGGCGAGGTCCCACGACGGTCAGCGAGCCTTTCGCTGACATCGTTCGGCTCTGGAGTCCCGGCACATGCGCAGTAGATGCCTTTTGGGACTTTGAAAATTTCAAGCCTCAAAAGGCAAAATCACTGCGCATGTGCCGGTATCAGAGACAGATGCGCGCCCGGACAGGTAAGTATAAAAGCTACGGTCTTTTATTTTTTTTTGTCATTTTTTAAGTTTAATATGTTTATTAAATAAACAAACAACAAACTGCGCTTAAATCATCACTCACTTAAACTAATTGCGAAGATGCAAGCATATGATACATAAAGTACATACCAAAGTAAAAATATAGAAATGGGAAAAATGTATTAATGATAAAAATCAATTAGGATAACCACTCGCTAAGAATTAATAATATTGCAAAAAGAAAAAAGGAGGTAAAGATTAAAAATCCACAGAGCACATAAATAACATCGGATGATCACTTATATATTTTTTTACCATCATTGCTGTTTTGTCCAGAGCACGACATCTATTCATGATTACCAGCTGGTTTTTATTTTGATTCAATCATCTACTATTTATTTATTATTATTTTTTCATTTGATAAAACTACGAACATTCATTGAACCACAGCTCAAGATAAGCTACATTGTGTCAATATATTTAACAGCCTTCAACCACTAATCCATAGTGGCTACATTTACTCATTCTACAGTTTACACATCAGCTAAATAGATATCCAGATCATCATATTATCTTCATTACGTCATCAATTTCATCTATCAGCAATATAATTGGTTTATTTGGACTATTTATTTATTGATTTATTTTCTATATTCATTATCAGCCTTATTATGTTGAACATCTGAACAGGTTTTATTTTCTGGATCATCCGATGTTATTTATGTGCTCTGTAGATTTTTAATCTTTACCTCCTTTTTTCTTTTTGCAATATTATTAATTCTTAGCGAGTGGTTATCCTAATTGATTTTTATCATTAATACATTTTTCCCATTTCTATATTTTTACTTTGGTATGTACTTTATGTATCATATGCTTGCATCTTCGCAATTAGTTTAAGTGAGTGATGATTTAAGCGCAGTTTGTTGTTTGTTTATTTAATATACATAAAAGACATAAAACATATATGCTTTGTTTAAAACAAAATTTTATTAGTTTAAAATGCTCACCAAAATCATGCTAAGCAAAGTCTAATGAAAATCCTTTTTTTTTTATTTAGTAATAAAGTGGAAATAAAATGAGATGAATTAAAAACAAAATACTAATATCTAGAAGCACACAGTGCGCAACGTAAGTTTTCAGTTGATTTGGATGCTCAGTAACCACTCCAGCTATTTCCCAATATGATCACTTGAATTTGGTTGAGTGGTCACTAATGTTAAAGGTGATAAACTATTGTCCTACTGCACACATTGTAGTTTTTATGTGTTTTAATAATTTTGCTAATTAGTTGCTAACACAAAAAAAAATAGAGACATAGAGGCAGAGAGAGAGAGAGAGAAAGAAAGAAAGAGAGAGGCAAGTATAGAACCTCTGTAGCACACCTCTGTTTTTGGAGGCTGATATGTGGTTAAAGGCAATCTTAACAACTACGATCCAGATTCGAAGGTCCAGACGTCACCCGAATTCTACAACATTTTTGTGAAAGTTGGTCATTTTCAAGCCAGATGTTGTGATATGGAACTCTTGCATAAGGAACTTATGCCCAGATCTTGGGTTATGGCCTACAGGGGAATAGACATGCTAATTAGGGGACGGGTGGGGAACCCCCGTTATGATCAGCTATGTGGCCATAAGGCCACATACCTGATCATAAAAGTTAGGGTAGGAATCATTACCTCTGCCTGCCTAAGGTCCAGAAGGTGGGCAGGGGGGAACATCCCTTGCATGTTTAACCTGTTCTACTGAGTGAGTCTCAATCCCCTCAGACGGGAGGCTATTCCACTTATCAACTACCCTATCAGCGAAGTAATTTTTCACACATTTCCTCTGAATCTACCACCCTCCAGTTTATATTCATGCCCTTGTGTTCTATTACACCTCTTCCTTTGAAAATGCCACACTCCTCTAGCCGATCACATCCCTTGATATATTTGAAAGCTGCTATCATCCCCTTCTCTGCTCCAAGCAATACATGTTTGGTTCCTCTAGCCTTTCTTGTTTTGTGACACATGCCATGGATCATTTTAGTTGCTCTTCTTTGCACAGTCTCTAATGTATTTATGTCTTTCTGGATATATGGCCTCCAGAACTGAATCCAACGATCTATAAAGGGACATCATCTGACTTGCCTTTCTCATTGCTTTGTTACATTGCTTGGCTACCTTTAAGTCACATGAACTAATGACTCCTAGATCCCTTTCCTCCTCATTAGTTTCTAATCTAGTGCCATTAATGATATATTGAGCTTTTGGGGTTTTTTTTACCCAAAGTGCATGATAACCAGCTTTAGAAAGATTTTCTATTAGTAATCTTATTTTCTAACTATTTACAAAGTTGTTGTAAATCCATGCAACACAACTTGGAAGAGCTATGAAGAATCAAGCGAAGCAGGAAAATAAAAAAACACATAACAATGAATTTAGCTGGTGATTTTAATTGGTATAGATTATTAAGATAATTATAGGAAGTGCATTATGTCTAGTATTCCATGTGGACTAATGCAGGAAAGGTTCTCATCCTTAGTCGATCTAGTTCACTTCGGAGCATAGTTATCTCTTGCATTTGAGTTTTTGCAATATCTACTAGTTTCTGTCTCTGTAAAATGTCCGTGTATCTATCCCTTGCGTTCTTCTCAAAACTTTGTTCTCGTCCTAGAGTAAACATTAAAGCGAGACAGCAGTTAAAATGTTTATTGAGCAATTTATTAAAATATTTGCCATTTTCATTTGACTAATAAGGATGATTTCAGTATTAAATGTTTAAATAGCCAGTTTCTTTAAAAATGTTAACTATTGGTTAACATCAGTAAACATCGGTCCCACAACCAATGTTTTGTGACAAATGTTAAAAATATCAGTACTACCAATGTCTTTTTGTGTCCCATCCTCCCTGCTTTCTCTAAAGACCAGCATTACCAACAAGCCTCCAGACTCCAAGAAGACAGGTAACATTTCATTGTTTTACATGATATATTTATAATAAAATAAAGTGTTAGCAAATGACAATTTTAAATACCATTCTCACAAAGCTTTTTATTAATTATCATTGCATTTTTAGCACTGAATTTTCCTGCTGTTTTTTATCCATAAATGTTATCTAGGAAAGGCCTGACTTCTAAATCCAGCCTTGCTGTGTTTACTGTATTTCCTGCTGTTGTTGCAAGGTTTAGTCTTATAACTTTTTAATAAATAATACCAAATAATAATCTGAAGAATATGGCAAATATATATGTATGTAGATATAAAATGTTACAAATGAAATGCAGCCTATATCGTGGGTTTGTAAGACCCACTATCAACAAAGGACTACAAAATACAGCGCCAATATCAGTTTTTTGTAGTCTTATAACTCTCTGTTGAGTGAAATAAGCTGGTATCCACATATCCATGGAGGATCATGATGAAGTTTCACACTTTAAACCCCTCACTTTCCCCATTTTTTTGATATTCACTTTTTAAACATAATTAGTTTATAAAGTTTTTTTGCTTTTCACTTCTTTATATCCAATTGGGGAGTAATTTGGAAGGAGTTCACTTAGTTTGATCCCATTCTTTTGGAGTTGAAATATGTAGGGATCTCGGTTGCACCCTGGGCCTGTCTCATGAAATATATTATATAATTATATAAATAATTGTGAGCCCCAATTCCTAGTATGACAGACTCCACAAAAATAGCATATACCAACTTTTCAATTCAGTAGTGTGTTTACCATTACCATCAGCCATACAACTTACCAACTGCATCATAGATGTGTTTCCTTTCAGAAAAGGAGACAAGGGTTTCCTGCAGTTCCTTGTCTAGCTGCATGTTAGCTTCTTTCTTAAGATTGATATGTCTTTCCAAATCCTTAATAATTTTTTTGTAATGCTGCACATTTTTTTTGTGTTGCTGCAACAAAGCTGACAGTTAATGCTCTACATAAAACAGCAAAATAGAACATCAAATAAAAAATACTCATAAAAGAAAGGGTCAGTGACACCTCTCAACAGGAAGAATAAGGTAATACCTCAGGCAAATTGTATTTTAATGTCAATGTATATGCTTGGTTTTTCACAGACTATGCACCTAGCAAAAGCCATTTTCCTTATTCCTCAGGTCAGTATTTGAATAGCATTTCATAAAGGGATTTTAGTCTGGGCTTCTTTGAATGCAATAAGGAACACTGGAGACAGGAGAACTTTGCAGAGGTTTTATGTACCTGCCATCTAAATATGCAAAACACCTGCCCACTCCTAGTAGTACAAACACTTATTTGCACTATATATAAATAAATATGCATATATAATACATATAAATGTTTTAAAAGATCAGTTATCAGACAAAATATACTTGAATAAAAGAGCATGAAATAAGTGAAAGTGGATTAAAATAGGATTTAAAACTTTTTAAGAGTTTGAGCACCACCAGGTGTAAAAGCCCACGATAACTAAATTAATGTATCTTAAATGGGCTGTATGTGACACATCCTGCTGTATGAGGGTTATTCTAGATTCTGATATTTAGTATTAATATTAACAGTTTTATACATACTTTTTCTTGAACTTTGATAGTGTCTTCCAGGACCAGTATCTGATTGGATACACGCTTGTCATAATTTGATTCATTCAGAAACTGGAGACAGAAAATTAAAGTTAACAATTGTAAAATAAATGCCTGTAACTAAACTGTATACTGTTTATAACAATTGTACAAGGATATGAACAACTCCACTGATAGACCCTAATAGACATGGTCTAAAATAAAAAAAAACAAATACAGGTGATGTTGCATTGTCTCCCTATTGTTTTTCAGTTGCTTTGCAAATACAAATACAATTAGCTTTACCTTAATAGATTCAGTGAAATCTAGGAAATTGTCATGAAAATGGTGATTTTTGTAACTATTTCTACAAATCATCTTATATAAGATGACACGCTAGGGTCACTAGTAAATTCTCTGCAGAAACCTGCTGATTCCCATTGAATGCGGTAGCTGCTGGGTGTGAGATAACACTTGATTTTCCTAGAGGGCATCTTAAGTTTGACGCTACCTTTAGGAACATGGTTAGCTGGATATGCAACAATGGAACTATTTGGGGATTGATAGCTTTAATAAATGCACTGATATTTTAAGCTTATACTTTAGTGGAAAATCTAAATGGGCATGAAAGTGGAACATTCTGTAAGTTCAGAGGAGGCATTAAAATTTATATAGAACAAATATAGGGATGGTCAGAGTGAGGAGGTGGAAACAGAGAGTAAAAAAAACATGGGTTTACAGTAGTTAAAGCAATAAATAATGAGAGAGTAGATACATCAAGGGAGATAAAGGATCATATTCTACATATTCTATTTTAATGTGGAAATGCCTGACTGACTTGACATGACATGCAGAGTGAAGGATAGGAGTGATGTCAAAAGTGTCACTCATTTGGTGGTAGTAACTGAAATGTGAAATGTGATGTTTTCCCACATCTAAAACACAATAGGGGGGGGGGGGGTGTTTTTGGGGTAGATCCTGAACTACGTGTGCCGTACGTATATTCGCGGAGCGTATTTTCGTACACGTAAGTTCGCTACACTCCCCTCGGCACACCCCTTGCACGGACGTATTTTCTCAAAATACGCTACCCAAACCCTACCTTAACTTTTCCAAACGTAACAGCGTACGTCCGCGAACGGACGTACTTACTACGTGAACGTACGCAGCTTAGCACGCCCATACTGTACACTTTAAATACCACCCCCCGCCTACTTCACGTAAATTGCATGTATTGTTGACTAACGTAAATTTGGAACGCCCACACGTAAGTATTTATGTGAGGAATACATGAATCCCCCATACGTCCAAAATTACGCTACGTGAATGTGTGTATTTTCTATGGTGCACATGCGCAGTGCGTTCAAATCTGCGATTTTACGTCTCCGCCGCGCGTACATTCGCAGAGAAGCATAGTTCTGGATCTGCCCCATTGTTGCTAAAACTAATCTACTTTAACATTTTCATTTTTGCATTGAACACAATACAATAAAATAAAATATAAATTTAATGTTTTAATAAATGTTTCAATAAAGCAACAAATATTTAAAAATTATTGCCCATACCCCCAACCCACATTAATTGCCCTTTGATCCTAACCTTGATCCTATGAACATCTTTCATATTTTTTATTGATAGGGTGTCTGCGATATTTGGTTTTCTTTTACCCTGAACTTCTGCAGCCAAGTTCTCTGTTTAAGTCTTCAGTAAACATCATGTATTAGAGTTTACAAAACTACAATTTGTTCTTAGGATTGGGTGGGGTGAAAAGGAGGGGGGTTGGGGGATGGGCTTCAACCTTAAAGGGACGCACTGTTTCCGATTTGCCAAAATAAGGATCGCAAAGTGAAAGACATTTCTAGACTATTTATAAGACCCATTCCTGTATTTATAAAACATAATGTATACAGAAAAAACAGCTGTGCAAGTTTTTATTGGGAAAAATGGAAGCTGTTCCTGCCTTTCCTCCATTTTGTTTAGCGCAAACTGTTATTATTGTGCATCAATCTGTAAAGCTATTGTCCTGCTGGGGAAATGACTTGGAAATTAGGCATGTTTGTTATTTTATGACTTCCTGCATGAATCATTTCTAAATTTGTGTCAAACGCTTTCCACTTTATTCTAAGAATAAGACCAAAAGGTCTGTAGAGTCATCGCTGAATCTCCTGCAGGTTTTGTCATTCTCTTAGGGAAAATATTATATAACTGTTATTGTTTTTTGTATATAGAATTTCCAGAGAGCTGTACCATCCAAGAATTTTATACCCCTTTGAGATCGCCAGTAAAAACCCGGGTTTTTGGTGGTAATCTGAAAGGTACCGGGGTCCTGGTCCCGGGTCTAATAACCCAGGACTTAGAAACATAGAACATGACGGCAGATAAGAGCCACATGGCCCATCCAGTCTGCCCATTTGTTTATTTAAAACTATACTGACCCTAGACCCTATTTACTATCTACCACCCTCCAGTTTATATTCGTGCCCTCGTGGTCTATTACACCTTTTCCTCTGAAAAATGCCCCCTCCTCTAGCCGTTCACATTTGATATATGTGAAAGCTGCTCTCATATCCCTCCTGTCCCTTCTCTTCTCCAAGCTATACATGTTTAGTTCCTCTAGCCTTTCTTGGTATGATTTGTAGCAAAGGCCATGCACCATTTTAGTTGCTCTTCTTTGCACAGTCTGTCTTTCTGGAGATATGGCCTACAGAACTGAACACAGTATTCTAGATGAGGTCGTACCAACAATCTATAAAGGGGCTATAGACGGTACTTATACACGGGAAAAAGAAGGGTTTTTCTGTGTCGGATCCCGGTAAGTGGCATTGTGAAAGGTGCAGACCCAGGTTTTTCTCACCTAATGCACTTGATTGGTGGGATGTCAGGGCAGACCCGGGACCCAGAATTTCCCGGGTCAGCCCTGTAGTTTTTAAGGGACCTACCCAGGTTTTTTTTTTTTCTAATTTCACCAAAAAGCCCCGGCAATTACCCAGGTTGAAAAATTGGTATGCCGATGGGTCGTATACTGAATAAAATTTTTTGGTAAAGTTCAAAGCATTGGCAGATAAATGCGGCATCAGTAAAGCAAGGCCAAATGGCGACTGTAGCATTGTCTGAAAAATTTGCCTTTGGGAACAGGTACACATTTCGACCCGTTCCCAATAGCGGAGGCTGCGGTGGGTATAAGATTAGGGTTATGGTTTAAGGGAAAGGTTAAGATTAGGCTGCGGGCATGAAGGGTTACGGTTATGGCACAGAAAGGGGAACGTTAGGAATTTGGTGTGGGAAATGGAGGTCTAGAATAAGGAGAGGGATAGGTGACTACACTTACCTGTCGGTGCAGAAATCTCTCCACCAGCGCCTCTGCATTCTAAAATGAACACCGTCAGACAATTTCTGCCAATCGCAATTCAGCTGCCGCACGGTGGTCTGTTGAAATACAGACCATCATACCAAGAAACCACATTTGTTCTAGAACCACTTGTTGGCCGTCACTGACAGAGAGGGACACGAGAGGAACATCCTAATTCCTTTTAGCTGATGTAAAAATGACAGGACGCGCTGACTTGTTATAGCATCCAGCAGTTGTCTAAAGTAACAATATACATTACAGCATGAATGTTTTCGTGAGCGGGGATTACTCTTTGTAATTCATGGAGTGTACACACTGGGGCACCTTAATCTGCAGGAGGGCTGTGCATGCCTCTGCAGCACTACACAAGGTAAAAGGTTTGGCGCTCACCATTGAAATCTCTCTTTTAAGTCTTCTCCTCTTATCATGATAATAACGTGTGTGGGCGTCAGAGTGAAGAAGGTGACATTAGATTAGCAGGGTGTAGCTTGCTTCAGGAAAATGATCATTGGGAAAGAGACAGATACAAGCAATGGGGAACGATCATTCTTCCTAATGCCTTGATGTCAAGGAACTACAAGCTTAAATCTGTTTTGATCCTGCTCATAAAGGTGCCTAAAGATATGTTCTAAGTCGTGTTTACCAAGTCTCCCAGAACGTCCGGGAGACTCAAGAAATTTGAGCACGTTATGGATGCATTTAGCGGGATTAACCGATGCTAGTGTGACCACAACCATCAATTCACTGGAAATATGAATGTCATTTTCTAATGCTAAGAACGCATAGAGGTGTCACCTATTGCATTATTATTATTATTGGATTTTTTTTATTATTATTAATATTATTGGACTGGATTCAGAGATACGTGTGTCTAAATTACGCAATTATACGCGAACACGTAGCAGAGCAACTCCCATGACACTCCCCTAGCATGGACGGGTTTTCGGTGACTTACGCTTCCATAGGGCGCCCTAAACTGTACGTGCGTACATGACTAACTGCGCCCTCAAAAGCTCATTTAAATGCCTTCCCCCACCAAACTTCATGAAACTTCACACGGAAGACAACCACGCCCCTCCGTACCTATGTCCCTAAGTGGGATTCAGAAGTCCGTTCCTAACGGACATTCGTACCTAAATCCTACGTAACTTGCGGAAAAAAACTGTTACTCCGCTCCTCAATATATACACATGGAAAACCATGCAAAATTGCATTTGTGAAAAAGGTCCATTATTATTATTATTATTATTATTATTGGATTATTTTTTTTATTATTATTAATATTATTGGACTGGATTCAGAGCTGCGAGTGTCTAAATTATGCAATTATACGCGCGCACGTAGCAGGGCAACTCCCATGACACTCCCCTAGCATGGGCGGGTTTTCGGTGACTTCCATAGGGCGCCCTAAACTGTAAGTGCATACATGACTAACTGCGCCCTCAAAAGCTCATTTAAATGCCTCCCCCCGCCAAACTTCATGTAACTTCACGCAATATTGCATCTGTGAATGCAGTCCATTATTATTATCATTATTATTATTATTATTATCATTATTTTTATTATCATCCTTATTATTATTATTATCATTAATATTATTATTATTATCATTATTATTTTTATCATTAATATTATTATTATTATTATTATTATCATTATTATCATTAATATCATTATCATTAATATTATTATTATTGTTATTGATATTATTATAATTATTATTATTATTATCATGAAGACTAAACTTGTATCAAAAAGGTCCTGTATTCACCTTAAATTGCTCATATTGAGCCAGATCCTTACATAAGATCAGATTTCGTACGTTAGCCTCCACAACGGAGGTACGGAATTTACAACGCAATGCAGAATCATAGCCAAACCCTTACATTATGATCTGCAATCGTTCCCCCAGCCATCATGCGTATCAAGTACACATGGGTAGTGGGCCCACACTGCCATCAGCAACATCAATCGGAGGCATTCTAATGCATAAGTAAGTAAGGTGATAAGTAAGTAGTCGGCGCATGCGCACTGCGAGCCTACAGCTGACTGACGTATACGGTATGTGTATGTCAGCTGTCGGTATTATTTCTGGATCCGGTCCATTGTCCCTCTGTAGTAAAGCATTCCATAGGCATGACTTCTGTTCATTAGATGCTCCACTGTTGCAGACCCTCCAACATGACCCATTCCATTAGGTACAATTTATTCCGCTTCTGAGCTTCCAACTGTCACTCACCTGGTTTAAATGAATGAACTGATATTTAAAAAACGATTTGCCTCTTCAACAAAGGAGGTTACCATAGTAACTGACAGTTGGAAACTGAGGAGAATTGTACCTAATGGAAGGGGTCATGTTGGAGGGTCTGATATTGTGCCACTATTCCTGACTGTAGTGCCAGTACAAAAGTGATGCTGCACCAGGTAATCACAACAAAAAAGAACTAATCATTATTATTATTATTATTTCTTTATTCATCAGTCTGCAGTACATACATAGTAGCAAATCAGATGTTACCTCTCATTTATCTTTTACTTTCTACACTATGATAGCTAGAACATGATTGGTTGCTATGGGCAACTACTGCACCTTTTCCTTTTAGTTTGTATAACTATATCCCTACCATGGCAGTAACCTAATTATATAATGGAAAAAAAAGACCATTGTCTTCAAATACAGTTATTCAATAGTAAATGAAGTCATTAAGGAGGTGTGAGTGTGAAGTCTGTTGTATCAGCAGCTAGACTAAGAAGACACTAGCCAATCACCTCAACAGTTCTTTTTTGCACATCAGTGATGTCAGTAGATACTTGTGATCTGACGCTCATGAATATTGGTCCAGTCCGCAAAATGGCTGTCTCCACTAGTTGTCTGTAAACAATGGGTGTCCTTTAAGGGAATCATGGCCGTATTGGTTGTTTTGCCAGTAATTAATCAAGCTTTCCATCATTCATTGCAGGAAACAACACCATGTGGTGCCCATGAACAATAACAGGATGACTAATGTTACCACACAGTGCGTCTGTAGATGGTTTATCCCGGTCTCCTCCAAATGTCCCCCACCGTGTTCTTGTGATATGTCTGCAGTCACATTATCTCTATTCTACTTATACTCTGTCCTTGTTGCTTTGTATAGTTCGGTGATTGCAGCTCTGAGTGATAAGCTTGCTAGTTAAGATAGCTACTGTACTTTTAACTCCCTTATGAAGGAAAGCGGCTACCTGTGAAGTTTAAACTTGGGCAAGGGCTGCGGCTGAGCATACAGCTGACTGGCTAATCAGTAATAGGTTACATTGCTGAGTCTCAGTGTCTCGGAGAGCAGATAACCCAGTTGCATGTGTTAATGTCACCTGTTATTCTGAGGGCAGGTGAAAAATCACTTATTGCCCTCTACTTCCTCTGTACAGAGATACAAAGGTTCGGTTCATACAGTGTCAACATTTTAACAGTGCCCTCTTATTTTGCACCAGGCCCTTGTACGCATGAGGGACTCCACATTATAGCATGACAATGGATTTTCTAATAGCTGGAGTGTAATTATAATACTTTCTTTCAAGACTAATATTTATTATCATCAATCCTGGTTCATTCTTCATGAAACAAAACACAATGCGATCGCGGCTGCTTGTCAAGCAGCAGGTGACCCCAATTTTATTGGATCCACTTTAAACATTTTTTTTAACACACCCTTTGTCTCAGGTCAGTAGGACCTAGGCTGAACCACAGAGGAGAACGAACGTGAACCAGACCACAAACCCTGTCCGTGAAATGTTTCAAGTATGTCCAGAAATTGTTTCTCTAACAACCCACTGCTGTTATTCACTTCTGTTGGTATTATTGTTCATTGGGATTAACAATACAATGTACGGTAATGACAGTAACAATGCAGTAATATAGGGCCTGGAGCTTTCAAGGAGCTTGAAATTAAGGGCCTGATTCACACTTAAGAAGCAGATCCGATGGTAAAAACTAATTTGTTTACTGTTGCCATAGCAACAGTAGACAAATCTGCACCAATCGGGAGGCAATGTGAAAGACCCAGGTTGAAAACAACACTGGACATTTCACATCGCCACCCTTCTCGGGAAGGACCTGCGAATAACTCTTTTTTCCTGATCAAAATCCCGGAAGTACCCCTTTCACATCACCACCAAATACCTGGGATTTTGCTGAGACCTGGGTTTTTTGTGAAGGATCTCAAGTCATCCAATCAAGAGTTCATCGGAACTGTAGACACAGTAATAAAGAAATAGGTAATACAGAATAAAGAACCATATCATTACATTGGTCACACTGACAATGGAAATGGTTCAAAATAAATAAATAGAAAAATGAAACTGGAACAAACCATTACATTTAGGATTAATGGTGCTTAGTCAGATGCTTGGTTGCATAGGGAGAGGAATTAGTAGAAGAAAGAGGGAAGTAGTAATGTCACTTTATAGGTTATGGGTATGGCCTCCTCTGGAATACTGTGTTCAGTTCTGGAGGTCACATTCCCAGAAAGACATAAATACATTACAGACTGTGCAAAGACGAGCAACTAATATGGTGCATGGCCTGTGTCACACAGCATTCAGAGAGAGACTAGAGGAAGTAAGTCGTATCCTGTGGCAACTAGTACAACTTAACAAGATAACAGTTACAACTGGCATGGAGTGATACCCACTTCCTCTTACAGTTCTGAATCCAGATTTCTGCAAAGAGGGCATCGCAAAAAAAATTCATATATATTCGTATATTTTTACACTGTACAGTAAGGCTGGTTATTACACTGTACAGTAATACTGGTTATTACACTGCACAGTAAGGCTGGTTATTAAATTGTACAGTAAGGCTGGTTATTACACTGTACAGTAAGGCTGGTTATTGGCTGGTTATTACACTGTACAGTATTATTGCACTGTACAGTAAGGCTGGTTATTGCACTGTACAGTAAGGCTGGTTATTGCACTGTACAGTAAGGCTGGTTATTGCACTGTACAGTAAGGCTGGTTATTGCACTGTACAGTAAGGCTGGTTATTGCACTGTACAGTAAGGCTGGTTATTGCACTGTACAGTAAGGCTGGTTATTGCACTGTACAGTAAGGCTGGTTATTGCACTGTACAGTAAGGCTGGTTATTGCACTGTACAGTAAGGCTGGTTATTGCACTGTACAGTAAGGCTGGTTATTGCACTGTACAGTAAGGCTGGTTATTGCACTGTACAGTAAGGCTGGTTATTGCACTGTACAGTAAGGCTGGTTATTGCACTGTACAGTAAGGCTGGTTATTGCACTGTACAGTAAGGCTGGTTATTGCACTGTACAGTAAGGCTGGTTATTGCACTGTACAGTAAGGCTGGTTATTGCACTGTACAGTAAGGCTGGTTATTGCACTGTACAGTAAGGCTGGTTATTGCACTGTACAGTAAGGCTGGTTATTGCACTGTACAGTAAGGCTGGTTATTGCACTGTACAGTAAGGCTGGTTATTGCACTGTACAGTAAGGCTGGTTATTGCACTGTACAGTAAGGCTGGTTATTGCACTGTACAGTAAGGCTGGTTATTGCACTGTACAGTAAGGCTGGTTATTGCACTGTACAGTAAGGCTGGTTATTGCACTGTACAGTAAGGCTGGTTATTGCACTGTACAGTAAGGCTGGTTATTGCACTGTACAGTAAGGCTGGTTATTGCACTGTACAGTAAGGCTGGTTATTGCACTGTACAGTAAGGCTGGTTATTGCACTGTACAGTAAGGCTGATTATTACACTGTACAGTAAGGCTGGTTATTGCACTGTACAGTAAGGCTGGTTATTGCAATGTGCAGTAAGGCTGGTTATTACACTGTACAGTAAGGGTAAGGCTGGTTATTACACTGTACAGTAAGGCTGGTTATTGCACTGTACAGTAAGGCTGATTATTGCAATGTACAGTAAGGCTGGTTATTTCAATGTACTGTAAGGTTGGGTGTCCTGTCGGTCAATAGATTCTCACTTCCGATCCATCACCATTTTCACCGGCTACAGATCAAAATATTAAGGTAGGGTCAAGCTTGCAGAGCGATCGAATATTAGGATCCAGTTCATATATATATTGGTGGGAATTTAAACAATGACATACTGGTCTGAGTGGGCAGGTGAAGTGGGATTACACACCACCAGTGAAAGGATCTCTATGGTCAGATGGGCTGTCACTGAGTAGACCAACACCAGACTGAAAACATCGGTCCACTCGCCTACAGTGAAGGTTTTTTGAGAAGTAGATCATCATCTTGCAAACCTTTGCAGCACTAATCTGACACAGGGGAGGGAGAGGTTTTGGGTATAAATCTTGATAGGGGTCTCATGTAGGTGGGTCAGTTTATGGGGGGGGGGATATATAGCTCTGCCAGATGAGACACTGGACTTTTTCACAGTTAAGAAATGCTGCTATTTAGGTGCGTATATTTAATAAGAGTTATACTGTGCATACAGGACGGCTCTGAATCACCATAACGAGCGTATTTCCTTCAGGTTCATAGGGCCTGATCCACACCTACGTCCGCTCGCGTGGTTACGCCAGCCGTCAGCGTAAATTCTAAATTTCAAACGTTCTGCGCATGTGTGTGCAGATGTTTTCCTGCGTAACTTCGTAACTTCTTATGCGTGAATCAGGCGGGCGTATTATTTGCGTATAAACGTTGAAAGGGGCGTGCCAAAAATTCGAATACCGGAAATACGTTGGAGTTAGAAAATGTGGGCGGGGGGAGGTATTTATATCGTACAGTATGGGCCCGCATCCTATTACTGGCACCACTGTTCAGGATATAGGTTATGAGCCGTATTCACAGATCCGTTTTCACGTGGAGTTGCGTTCGTATTTTTAGGTACGGTATAACTGCGCGTGCATAGCAACTTTATTTACGTAAGTAACGTAGAATAGACGCAGGTAAGTGCTGTAGGCACAGACATGTGAATCGCACTTGGGGATATACCTACGGAGGGGCGGGGTTGAAATATGTACCTGAAAAGTTACATGAAAGAGGGTGGGGGAGGCATTTAAATGAGCCTTTGAGGGCGTGGCTAGATTGAATCGCACGTACGGAATGAATATACGCATGTATGTACACTCGTAAAGTTAGAGGTGCTCTATGGAGGTGTAAGTGTATGATTACATGGCGTCAGAGGGGAGTGTCATAGGTAATGGTGGGTGTTGGCTTGCTACGTGCGTATAATTGCGTACTTTTGAACAAACGCATCTCTGAATACGGCTCTGTATTTTCCTCTGCACATGCACCGCCTTGACAATTAATAGTGGCAGTAAAATAGAATAATCTAGCGAGCAGTTCATTAGCACCCACTAGTGGTTGAATTATCATGACATTTTTTTTTTTTAGCTATATTGATACCAATAAAGAACTTCTGAGTGTGATTTGCTAAGCAACTCCAAGCAAAAAATAAGTCATTCTGCCCAGTGATCTCAGCACATAAATAATGTGCTATATTCATTCTGCAAGCTCGGCCTGTAGACTGCAGTGTGAAAGTATACTTGTGTAAACTATTGCTCCAGAGGCCAAAATTGGGGAAATTTTCAAAATG
Source organism: Limnodynastes dumerilii (assembly GCA_011038615.1). Lineage (NCBI taxonomy): Eukaryota > Metazoa > Chordata > Amphibia > Anura > Limnodynastidae > Limnodynastes > Limnodynastes dumerilii. The sequence continues at coordinate 516,930 of WWET01000163.1, read as the reverse complement.
TGGGAGAAATGTGAGACACGAGCCGTCCACTGTAAATTCTTCATGGCATTCCAGGTTTATTGAGCCAAATAAGTTTCCTATGGTATGTTTGTTACATCATAATCTGCCTACACAGGCAGTTACCTTGGAGATATGCTCACAACAAGTAAAACACGGAACACAGTGAGAATAGAAAGATCCCAGGCTATTGGGTTTTCATAGACTGCGATCTGCATGAGATCTGTGGACGTATTGTATACTCATGACTTAATCTGGGGAATAGGGAATGTTTCAGTGTCCTAGTCAATGATTTATTATATTCTTTTGCTTATTTTCTTTACTGTCTTTGGCCAAATTTCATCCCTTTAACATATGTTGCTCACCTGTTACCTGCAGACAACCAATCAGTGAAGGGCATTCAATATTCACTAGACTACAGCCTATCAATTCATTGGAACCAGTGACATCACCGAGGCATGTCTTATATAATGTGATAGGCACTGTTTGTTTTATATGGGAGGTGATGCTTATGTGCAGGCCTGGATTAACCATTTAATAAAAAAGCCATGTGCCTAAGGGCAACAAGTGAAGGGGGCACCATAGAGATTTTTTTTTATACAGTGCCGTCTGCCGGTTCCAAATGGTGCAGGGAACCAAGGCCCACAAAAAAAAACATATTAACAACAATGATAATAATATAAATGTATATTACTCCAATACTATTAATATTACAGTATTTAAGAGGTTAATTATATATTTTAAACTTTGGAACACAACAAAATTACAATTTTGCAACTGATGCACGGAGCAAAATCAATAGTTTTGCTGCTAAAATTTAGGTGTCTGTTTTGTAGAATTTTGGGAGATTTCAAATCTTTGCCAAGGCATTGAATGGGCAAACCAAGAGGGGGCTGTTCAGAGCCTCAGTAGGACATTTATATATTACTTTGAACCTAAAGATGAAAATCTTTAGAAAACGTCACCAAATGTGATAGAATCCGCTCAGAACCGGATTTAAAACTCATAAGGCCCTAGTCAAGATGCCGGTTTGGGGCCCCCAGGGGATCCTGCATGTCGGAAATGACAGCTCTCGTCTGATAAGGCAGCAGAGGTGCTTAACACTGTAGGATCCTGCATGGCCACGGGCCCACTGGGGCTCGCCAGGCTCTAGGCGGGTGCCTAGGTTGCCTTGTGGGTAATCTAACCCTCAATCCACTCCATCAGGGGTAATCTCTCTAGCACATAGGAGAAACCATAGGAACCAGATATTGTATAAATGTTGTTTTCTATAGCTGCCGATTTGGACACGAGGAATCAGCCACATGTCCTGGGAATTGGGGCATCGATCACGTATTCCTACGAGCCAAGGCCATTTTCCTGCATTAGCCTCCTGAGCAGGGTCTGATGATATGGATGGTGGATTGGATTCATACCTCCACTACTGCTGCCATCAGAGCTTTTGCTGTATCCTAAACTCCGTACAAGTGAGAGTAGACCACGCCCTTTGCTTGTACACAGGTATGCTCCGAGGACCCTACATACACATGTAAAAAGGGGGAGGTGTGGAAATGTGAATTACTGAAGCCAGCCCTTACTGTACAATTCAAGTCCCCCCACCGCCCTAAAGAGAAGAATCACTTAAGCTTCCAGTTCTGGCTTGCTCTGCCATCGGAATGCTTACCATTGGATCCAGAATTCTGTTCTGGTCCGTTCTGGTATTGCAGCGCTTGCACATGCCATGCCGAACCAGAAGGGGGCGTTTTCAGATAATAGGGATTGCAAAGCACTCCCTTGGCTAAAATCTGGATCCTATAAGATATCATCAAGCTTCGCCTACAGCATTACCAAGTAGACGATCGGCTTTCTTAATGCCTATTAAAACAAATCGGTCTGTGATCCACAGCATTGTGTAGTGGGGGTGGGGCTTCGTGATGTGTTTCACGTCAACCGGTTCCTATAACCCCTCAGTTGTATCTTCGGAGGAGATAAAGTTGACAAATAAGATTTTTCTTTAACTTTAAAATAGAAGATTTTGTAAATTCCTGTCCAGTTTTCCCTTTTTTAGCTGCGTTACACCCAGCATAACACACACACACACACACACACACACACGTGATTGCTCACAACATATCGTTTTCATGCATCTAACATTGACAAACAAGTCCTTATTAGAGGAGAGGGCTGGGTGTTTTCACATTGAGATGGCTCCACGAGCTGTATTCAAAGAACCATTTTTGCGGGAAGTTCTGTGCGTATTTTTATGATCTTTAACCATTTGAGGGTGCGGTTAGTTAGTATTCTACGCACGTACAGAAGTATTTTATTCGCACGGAAAGGAACGCTTAAAGATAAGGGTTGACGATGCACTCGTAAGTCAAGAACAACCCATCTGTGTGCGGAGGGTGTCATGGGAGTTGCCTTGCAATGTCCATGCGTAAAATTGCGAACCTCTCACTGACGGTTCTCTGACTACGACACTACAAATATTGTATTTTTATTGTATTATTTTTGGTATAATGGTTTCTTAACATTATATTCTAAATTGTAAGAACACTGATGGTGGATGTGTTTGGGCTCCTTCTGTTATTTAAATCATTCTCTTCCTGCTAATCATGTTCCCCAGGAACTGCGTCCTTGCCTATTCTCTATTTTTGTAACTCCGTTTCTTTTCTTCCTTCTGCTCCTCACACCCTTTTCCTACTTTCTTTCTTGGTACTTAAAGGATTGTGGAAAGACTGGGCCTCACACTGCGTAGGTGTTCAGCATTTCCTGAACATATGATCCACTGACATAATAGTATATATTATCAGCCAATGTTCCCATTTGGAATACAGACAGAAACAAAGCTATGGCCTCAGTCTAGCTAAGTATGTCTAACTATGTCCAGGGCCATTCTGAACGGCTATAATTCTATGGGTGCTAGTAATAATGGACCGAAGAGCTAGAGCTTTGACCGGGTTATCCAGAAATCCATACGGCCCAGTTGCCCCCTGCCGTAACTTTTCTGAGCTTCCTCGCGTAAAATGGGGGGCAGTGCAGAAGTTAGGATTGTGGGTAAGGGCTAGCGGCAAATCTTACTGTATGATTGCCATACCTCTCTCCTCCCGCTTTATGTACTAGCAAAGCGGGAGGGGGAAGGGGTTAAATGTAAATGTTACAGTGTGGACTGGGTTTAACTGTTCCATACGCACGGGAGACTTAAAGTAGGTTTATGGCAGCATAACTGCTATCAAATCCGCGCGAGAGAGGGGTGTAACAAGGGTGTTCTTTCCCCGTGCGTACGGAGAATGCACAGAGGACTAAATCTGGCCCTTGGTGCTAAGATGGAGGAGATTGTCACTGTTAGTGCTCTGCTCCATTTCCTGGTGCTTATAGTATATCTATAGTGTTGTGTGGTATTGGACCGTATTCAGACTTAAGAGTGAGATAGGTGCGGCCGGATCTGTCCAGCCCCACCAACCCGCTCCGTTTTTAGGAGCCTACTGGCACTTATAAGTGCCATAGGCTAATTTAAGTAACCATGAGTTTTTTCCTTCTTAAGAAGAAAAATATGCATGGCGAATGGGTTACACTCTCCTGTAAGTAAATGTAAATTAGGCATACTTCACCCATTCACTTCCGCAATTTGCAATATCCCTCTGACGCACCTCCGCTGCTGCTATCGCCGGACTTGGAACAGGGGAGTAAACTCTTTGTGCGGGGTAGGGAGGGTTAGGGTCAGGCTGCAGGGGAGGAAGGGTTAGTGTCAGGCTGTAGGGGAGGAAGGGTTAGGGTCAGGCTGCGGGAGATGAAGGGTTAGGGTCAGGCTGCCACGAGAGAAGGGGAGGGTTAGAATTAGGGAAAGTAGTGGGGGACTATTTTTTCTTACCGTTTCGGAGCACAGAGCACAGAGGGTTAGGTTGCGGTAGATGGAGGATTAGGGTCAGGCTGCAAGTAAGGGAGGGTAAGGGTCAGGCTGCCAGGAGGGGAGGGTTAGGGTTATAATTAGGGAAAGGAGTGGAGGATTAGGGTCAGGCTGCGGGAGATGGAGGGTTAGGATCAGGTTGCGGGAGAGGGAGGGTTAGGGTCAGGTTGCAGGGAAGGGAGGGTTAGGGTCAGGCTGCAGTAGATGGAGGATTAGGTTCAGGCTGCAAGTAAGGGAGGGTAAGAGACAGGCTGCCAGGAAGGGAGGGTTAGGGTAGTGAGAGGGGAGGGTTAGGGTTATAATTAGGGAAAGGAGTGGGGGGATTTTTTTTTGTAAACTTTTCAGACCACGGAGTTTTCGGTGCTCCGTGGATCAAGCATAGCAATCTAAACCCCAGCCAGTTCGCAACTGCCAGAGGAAAAAACGACCGATTCGAAAATCGGCCGTTCGGACCGGAGCCCCACACCCATGGAGAATGGCTCCCCCCCCCCCCCCCCCCTTACTATCCACTCTTC
>WWET01000163.1:488678-506118 GCA_011038615.1 Limnodynastes dumerilii | reverse complement strand
TCAAACTTTTTTCGGGGAGTACCAGTTACCCACTAGAGTAGAGGAGGTTTCCCAACAAGCAAAGGAAAGGGTTCTTTACAGTAAGGGCAGTCAAGATATAGAATTCACTGTAATGGAAGGTTGTGACTGCAATCTCAGTTGATATGTTTAAGAAGGGGTTAGATACATTTTTTGCAGAAAAGGGCATCCAGGACTACCAGGACCATTAATTATAATGAAGAACAATAGTGTATCCAGGGAGTAATATGATAGTCATTTTGGGTCAGCAGGGATTTTTTATCAGATTGCAACAGATTGGAGGTTGCTTCATCTGGATCAATTTCAATTATAAAGATAGAGATCACAGGAGATTCATAATAGGTTGAACTTGATGGACTGGTGTCTTTTTCAACCTCATCAACTATGTTACTATGTACGTTACCCTGTCAGGGTATGTCGCTTCACTACTGTGACCACCTGCACATTCGTAAAGAAGCACCTTGAAGGAGCAGGAAGGTTTCTAGCTTGTTCCTCGACGCGTTTCGTCTGTATACAGACTTCCTCTCAGCAGGATCCTCTGCATAAATGCTCTTTGATCCATACTCTCTAGTTGAGAGCTACTTTTGCTACGCTTAAATTTGGAAAAATTTTATGTGTGCGTTTTTAAAGAATAAAAATGTATTTCACCATGATGTGCTCTATTTTGTCTCTTTAGATGTTTGCAGGATGAGACTGAGGGCCGGATTCAGAGAACCGTCCGAAAAAAGTACTCAATTATTCGCTCGGATGCAGCAAGGCAACGCCCGACACTCCCCTCACACAAACGGGTTTTATGTGATTTACAAGTGCCTGGATTCGCCTTATCGTTCCGTGGGTATTTGCGTGCGTCGAGTTGTTCCATACATGCGTATCTAACTAACCGCACCCAATTAAATTCTCACGTGCGTATTTTAACGTGGGAGATCCGTGCGTATTTACCCATGTGCAATTCACATGTTCGTTCAGGAGGCACTTCCGCAAGTATAGTCTACGTGAACACCGTAAATAAAGTTATGTATGCGCAGTTGAAAAGAACCTAAAAATACACACAGGACTCGCCACGAAAATGGTTCTCTGAATCAGGCCCGTGAGTCTGTGCCTGGTTTTATCGGGGAAGCAGCGGTCTGAGAAAAATGACAAGATCTGGGGCCAGAGACTATCCCTTTAATCTTTTTTAAGTTTGAGGTCTGTTGGATGCTCTTGCTGAAGTTTGCTGTATCATTATATGGGTCGTATTCACAGATACGTTTTTGCGTGGGATCGCGTGACGTATTTTTTAGGAGTGGATTAACAGCGCATGCGTAGTAACTGTTTCCACAAACATTATGTAGTATGTACACGCGTAAATCCTTTAGGCACGGACTTGTGAATCGCACTTAGGGATATATGGTCGGAGGGGCGTGGTTGTCTTCCGTACGGTCGAAGTTACATGAAAGTGGGTGGGGGGGAGGCATTTAAATGGGCATTTGAGGGCGTGGTTAGTTAGATACGCACACACGTACATAAGTAACAAACGCGCGTAAGTACACACGTAGAGATAACGGTGCCCTATGGAGGCGTAAGTCACCGAAAAGCCATCCGTGGGAGGGTAGTGTCATGGGTGTTGCCTTGCTATGTGCGCACGTAGTAAACACGGATCTGTGAATCCGGACTGAGCCCAATTACTGTATATTTTATTATTATTACTTTTTCTAAATAAGCCATTCAGCCCTTTGGATACTTTATTAAATAGGACCTCTGCCGTCTGGTATCGCACCTGCTAAAGTACGGCTGCTACCTCCTGACGAGCTTGCCCAGTTGCCCTGAGTACCACCAGACTCTGGTCCGCGCACCATTGGTTAAGAACCCCTGCTCCATCTGACTTCCATAAACATTACTAAGGGTTTGCAACAGGGGCGGTTACGGTTTACCCAGGGCAGGAAGACTAAGGGGTGCCAGTAAGTACATTTTCTTAAGGTTACATAATTCAAGGTTGGGATCGCCATTCTTCCTTCTTGCCCCTAGCGTTAAAAATATGAAGCTACATCTCTGCTGACTGCAATGTCCATAACGGGGGGCCCAGCGGTGTGTTTAACTTCTAGAGGAAATGATTCATAGCTCATTACCTGGTTTTATTATTTGCAGCGCTTAGAAAAGACAACATTCTTTTTCTGGAGGATACATTATTGCTCTGCCTGAACAAACAGCAGTAACAGTGTCCCTTACATTGTACTATAACCGTGCAGGAAATATCCTAACATGCTGGGGCAGCTTTCACTTCTCCTTAGATCTGCGACTTGAGTAAATAGAGCAGCAGATTGGCTAGACCACAGGTAGCTGACCTCGTCCTTATCCAATAAGCTGCTGCCTCTTAGGCTGGGTCTGTGGAATTCCAAAACTTCTGTTAGTCCAAGTACAGCGTTCCTCATGCCTGTATTGTTTGATTACAGGGCATGACCACTCTGGGCATGTCTTCATGTGAGTCAGCTTTTAGCTGATCCATGGGAAAATTCCTTTGTGTTGTCAAGCAGAGTCTGCTCACACTTTCAAAGGACTAATTCAACTAAAAAAAGACTAAATGCTTCGAAATGTCATCATATTTGCAGCTCATTTTCCATAAACTTTAATAGAATAACAAAGGCTGTATGACAAATATTGTCAGTGACTGAGGGGCTGACTTGTGTGCTCTTTGATATTTGTTTCTGTGTTGAAACTGTCAACAGCCGAATGCACAGAGAGGAGAAGGAATTGGTGCAGAAAATTGACTTTATTTTGTGTATCATTATTTAATCATTGTAAAGATAGATCCGGTGTTTAACTCCACTTGAAAATTGAGCAGGTGCACCTCAGCACCTCCATAATTATAGACTCATCATTGTATGATTTCTAACTCAGGGTTACCTACTTTTTATTTCTTTCCTATGGGAGATCTCAGAGGAAAGAAATAGCTGCCGGCACAGGGGTGGGGCTTAATAAAGCCATTTATGCAAATCACGGCATTAAGCTCCACCCTCTGTCAATCACTATTGTAATATCTAGTGTTTCTTAGGGCTGTATGATATCTGTTCACATGTAAATCACAGCTGGGTTCAGCTGCAGCTTTCTCATCTTAGATGTTAACTTCAAGACATGGTGGGGTAGCTGGATTGCTAGATTTAGTAAATCATTAAAACTTATTTGCCATTTAGAAGTTGCTGGCTTCCTGCAGAGATCAGACAATGGAGCTGATATCACCCAATCAATTAATAGGATGAGTCATGTACTCTTTATGTAGGACATTGCATGGGTGATGTCAATGACAATGAGCTTCATTCTCTAATCTCTGCAGGAAGCCAGTAGCTGCTAATTGGCAAGTAAAGAAATGATTAATGAAGTTTAATGATATTTGAAGCACTATTCAACTTTCCCCAGCAGTTAGGCCTTCCATGCATGCGATTTCCTCACATGTATGGCAAAATTTTTCTCTGATGTTGGGAAAGGTTTAACTGAGCACAATTTTGCGGTTATATTTGTGCGCCTGCTTGGAGAATCCAGAGACCCCTCACATTTCAGTGGTTGTTCTAACCTGTACTTTAGTTAGTGTCATTGGGGTAGATCCAGAACTACGTTTGCCGTACGTTTATTCGCATAGCGTATTTTCATGTGCGTAAATTCTATACACTCCCCTAGGCACACCCCTTGAACGTACGTATTTTGTCAAGATACGCTTTCCAAACCGTACCTTAACTTTTGCCAACGTAACTGCAGTGATCCGCACACATACGTATGGGCAACACGACTTTACACAGCTAAGCACGCCCATACTGTACACTTTAAATACAAACCCCCACCTACTTAATGTAATTCAGACGTATTTTGGACTAACATAAAATTGGCACGCCCACACGTAAGTATTTACGTGACACATACGTGAATGGCCCATACTTTCACAATCACGCTACGCTTCTGAGCGTATTTTCTATGGTGCGCATGCGCAGTACTTACCAAACGGCGATTTTACGTCTCCGCCACACGTAAATTTGCTCACAAGCGTTGTTCTGGATCTGGGCCATTGCCCTCTTTTTTTTTAATATGTTTTTTAACAAAGCTATTTATTTTCACAGACTCTGAATAAATAATCCCTCATGTGCCCAGTAATATCACACAAATCTGTTTTACCACCTTTATAAATACAGTCGTATCCAGTGGTCCAAGTGTGCTGTGGCTCAAGACAAGCAAACTTGTCTGCCTGTGCTGTATTTGTTCATAGTGTTTTGCTGGAATTGGCTCAATATTGTGGAGGGCCGGTTGCAATCTGCGCCTAGAAAATCTGATTTCCGAAAAAGGGACATCTGAAAGTTCTTTTTCGGATGTCCCTTTTTCAAATACTTACCATTTTTCAATTTTTTTTTCAGAATGGGTGAGTATGCCGTTCAGCATACTTCACTTATTCACCTTCGGAACCGACGATATCCCTTCGCCGCTGCTATCGCCGGACAAAGGGACAGGTGAGTAAACTCTGTGTGTGGGGGAGGGAGGGTTAGTGTCAGGCTGTAGGGGAGGGAGGGTTAGGGTCAGGCTGCAGGGGAGGGAGGGTTAGGGTCAGGCTGCAGGAGATGAAGGGTTAGGGTCAGGCTGCCACGAGAGGAGGGGAGGGTTAGAATTAGGGAAAGTAGTGGGGGACTATTTTTTCTTACCGTTTCGGAGCACAGAGCTTTCGGTGCTCCGTGGTTCGATTCCTATGCCTCATCGAGTTCGCAACTGGCTGGGAGGAAACGGCACTTTCGAAATTGGGCCGTTCTGACTGAAGCCCCACACCCGTGAAGGGCTTGTGTTATTAAATACATCAAACCTTCAGCTGCACCTATTTTTCAGGATATTCCAATCTTTCCTCATTGAGATGAAATATGCAAAAACACTTTAAACATTGCGTTTTATGCATTTGCATATGCAAATATGCAAATGCATATAATCCTATGTCTACTCATGAGTAACACTGGTGCTTCACAGCTCTGAGGCGATAAGTTCGATTCCTGGACAAGGCCTCATCTGTGTGGTGTCTATATGTTCTCTCCATGTCTGCATGGGTTTCCTCCGATGGCTCCGGTTTCCTCCTACATACCAAAACACATGCTAGTAGGTTAATTAGTTGCTAACAAAATACGAAAGTTGCTTTTCGGCTGTCCCTGTTTCGAATGCGAGACGTTTCAGAATTTTTATTTTATGAATGGGTGGGTATGCGATTTGCATACTCACCTATTCTTTTTTGGAAGCGCCTCAGGGTTAGGTTGCAGGGGGGGAGACTTAGGGTTAGGGAGTGGGGATCCTTACCTTTCGAAGCACCGTGTTCGTTGCTCCAGGGATCGATTGCTATGCCTTTTCATAAGCAATCAATATCCCAGTCAGTTCGGATCTGGCTGGGAGCTGTTCGCATCGGGGATCCACACTCGGTGGAAAGTGCAGATTAATTGTTTCTTATCTTCTGTCAAATTCTATGATTCTATAAAAATAACCAGGGAAATAAGACACTTCAGGGAGTCAGGGAGATCAGCCGTTCTTCAGGGAGTGTCACATTTGGGATAGCCTAATAAATTGTAGCATTTTGTAAATGTGGATGGCATGGGAAATATACACTGTTTTTATGTCATAGATCCACTTGATTTGTTTCCCCTTGAAATTACACTATGTCTCATCAGCTTTATCACTGTAGCAGAGACGATATTCCCATGCGCAGATTGTTACTGCCCTTTGCATGATAAACATTGTTGAGCTGCAGAATTCCACTGTAGATAATACATAACCCGGAGGAAAAGCCCCTTCTTGTCAGTGCTCAGCTCACAGAAATAGTCCGTGCTGAAGACAAGCCTGGGATAAGTTCATTCAAGATTACGTTCCATAGCAGCACAGTGTTAACATACCTAACAACTCACTCATGTGAGAAACTATGTATAGTGTATACCTACAATGCGACTGTTTGCTTTAAGAGACACAGAATATTTCCCCAGAATATTGTTTTTTTCTACATGTATTTAACAAAATACATGAATCTGGATAAATACTTCGTTTTTCTAGCTATTTATTTGTAAATTTATTTAGTCGAAGAATTTATTGAAAGTTTGATCTTCATCAAAGTACATCAAACATTAAAGTATTAAACTGAAAATACATTAAAGCAGGGATTCTCAACCAGTGGTTCTAGTAGCACTAGTGGTACTTGAAGCCAATGCCAGGTGGTACTCAGGACAACTGGGCAAGGTTGTAAGAACATAATTAATGAAATATTGTAGGGGATAAATGGCTTATGTAGAAAATGAACCATAAAATCACTGGAAAAATAGGTAAAGAAAACCCCCACAAAATCCCTGAAAATATATATATGGTTAATGGATATGAGTCTACAGCAGGCATGTCAAACTCACGTCTTAAATACTGGGAAGCTGGAGCCATATGAATAGGGTATACTGGGGAGCTGGAGCCATATGAATAGGGTATACTGGGAAGCTGGAGCCATATGAATGGTGAATACTGGGCAGTTGAAGGTATATAAATGGGTAAAACTGGGAGCTGGAGACACACAATGGGAGATACTGAAAGCTGAAGACACATGATGGGGGATACTGGAAGCTGAAGACACATGATGGGGGATACTGGAAGCTGAAGACACATGATGAGGAAATACTGGAAGCTAGAGACACATGATGGGGAAATACTTGAAGCTGGATACCCATGATTGGAGATGGGAGCTGGAGACATGATGGAGAACACTGGGGAAGCTGGAGAGACTTACTAGGGAGGCTGAAAAAACATGATGGTGAACACTGGGGAGGCTGGAGAGACATGATGAGGAACACTGGGGAGGCTGGAGAAACATGATGAGGAATACTGGGGAGGCTGGAGAAACATGATGAGAAATACTGGGGAGACTGGAGAGACATGATGATGAATACTGGGGAGGCTGGAGAGACCTGATGAGGAATACTGTGGAGACTGGGTGTGACTTTTTGTTTTTGTTGCGGCCCAAATGATCTTAGACTTTGATTGTTTGGCCTAATTGGGGTTTTGAGTTTGACATGCCTGTTAAATCTGCAGCCCCTCCCTCTTTAGCCAGGATTATAGGTACCAGCAGGAGAGGTGTGAGGTGCAGTTATCAGGGCCTTTCTGTAGTGGAAAATCATCTCAATTTTGGGACTCCTCCTGCTCAGAGCAATAATCGCTTAACTGGCTTCAAACTCTGCAATAGTCCCAGTGCCAACACCCCTAGGGCTAGATTTTCTAAGCTGCGGGAAAGGAAAAGTCGAAATGTTGCCCATAGCAACCAATCACATTCTAGCTCTTACTTTCCTTTTACATACTAGAAAATGTCAGCTAGAATCTAGCACAGTTGGATCATTTTCTTGCCATTCCAACTATTCCGGTCATGATATACACTTAGGAGCATATTTAGTCTACATCTTTACTATTCTCTAGCAACCTATCAGATTCTAGCTATCATTTAATAGACTGAACTATCAAACATTGACCTGTACATATAACCCACTGGGAATGTGTGTACATTAAGCCATGCTCATCGACCGGTTGCAGTCCCCGCATGGAATGAGGAATTTCCAAAATAGGGGCATCCGAAAGTTGCTTTTCGGATGTCCCTGTTTTGAATACCCCTCCATTTTCGATTTGGTTTTTTTTCAGAATGGATGAGTATGCCGATTGGCATATAGGGCCGTTCTTTCCGGGGACCCACACCCCTCATCGATCGAAGTTCTAAATTAAGAAAACGATTATTCAATTTTACTTCATTAAATTATGATTTATTTTCCCCCTTTGGAATTTAACAATGTTTTATGTCTTTTTCTTATGGTAGCGCCATCTGTTTTTTGCCACCATTGTTGTTCTTTATAGGGATCGCTACTATTATTTAAAAACTTGATTATTCTTATGATCAACATCTTTACACGGTTATCACCTGGGCATTTCACTGGCATCCCTTGATGCTGCTAGGTTTTCTAACATTTTATTTTTCCTTTAAATTTTTAGTGATCAGTGAACCACTTGGTGGCGCTGTTCATTTGCTGTCTTGACATGATGTAACATATTACCATGCTTTGAAACAACTGTTGTATGTACTAAACTATATGTGTTGTAACCTTTGATGAAAAAAAAAATACTTTTCAGGAGTTTGTGTAATAATAACTTACATCATTCTGGAGTTTGGGGAAGTCAGAGCTTGCTGATTGGATGGCTACATTAGAGAGTAATAAATGTAAACTGCTCTGCATCAGCACCATCATGATATGTTCTTACACAGGAGCAGTCTACTTAGGAAGACCCAGCAAAAATGTTGATTTTTTTTTGTCACAGCATATTGCACGCAATGGAATTTATATAAAGTGGCAAAAGGAATCTGACTGCCAATCAGACCAGTGTAGACACCATTGTTGGTTGTGACATTCTAGATCAATTGTCCCCAACCTATTTTTTGGGGTGATTACCAGTTCATCCACTATGGCATCCAGACAGGTACAACTGTGCACTGCCATTGTGTCCTCATTACCAGGGGTGGAAGGTAGCAAGGGGGCGGGGTCTGGGTCTGGATGGGTGGAACTAGATGGAGCCAGACAGCACTAGGGGAAAAACTGGGCGGGACCACTGCCTGATATAAGCTGTCATAGGCTTCCAGCTTAAAATAGTGCTCGGCACTCATACATGGAGTGCTGGGAGCTGCTTTGTTAGCGGTCAGCCTATGGCGCAACGATGACAACTGTTAGGCTCTGGGACAACAATGATTGGGGTTAGTGGAGGGTTAGGGTTAGGCTGTGGAGAAGGGAAGGTTAAGGGTATGGGCCCAGATCCAGACCTACGTTCCCATTACGTTTGTTCGCGTATTTTCTATGCTCTCCCCTCACTCGTATGCACTTTGGCCGTTTTACACTTCCCAAACCCTACCTTAACTTTTCAAAGCGTAACTACTGACGTACGTAAGTGTCTAAACACGCCCATACTGTATGATTTAAATGCCACACCCCGTCTCCAAAGCCTAATTACGGGTGTCGCATGGCTGTCACGCACCTGTTGATACTAGACTGGTACATACGTTCAGAGTTACGTGGCGTTACATCTGCCGCGTGAATGTGCAGTACATACAAAATAGCGTTTTTACGTCTCCGGCTAGCGTACTTAGTTCTGGATCTACGTCATGGTTAGGTTGTGAGAAAGGGAATGGTTAGGGTTAGGAATAAGAAAACTTACCTTTCACTGTTGGAATCTTTAAAAACCCTTGCCGTCGCGGGAGCCATGTTTTCTAAGGGCAGGCTGACGAAAAAAATGATGTTTGTCAGCTTTTCATTGCCGCAAAGTGATCTGTCAAATGACCCCACCCAGGTGGCGGAATAAGCTTTATGGGTAGACTCCAATATCACTTACAAAGAGAAACATAACAATATGATTCATACTCTTTCCAGCTGCAACACTCCCCTATAAATAATAAAAAACCTCATGTTTGGTATATAAACATCTGGGAGGTAGGTTACTCCTGAATGATGTTTTAGAATTCCAATGTCAAGATTCCGATTAGACCACTTGAGTTCCCTGAGCACTCAGACAGGTAGATAGATCAACAGTGATTCAGAATCCGTGTTGTGTGAAGTGTATCCGTATCAACAGGTCTATTAGCTCAGCTCTGATAGCCTTTATCAATAGAATGTCAGAATAATTGCAAGTACCAGAGGAAATATGGGGAAGTCGTGAGAAGCCTAAGCCAATACACATACACATAGATATTACCACAGCGACAGATAGGTCAACAGGCAAATACTTTCTACAGAGACGTTTCTCTGTGTAATATATATAGTCGGCCACCCTGATAATTAATGCAGTAGTTTGACTAAAATATGAATAGTTTAGCAATGACCACCGTTGGACTTATGGGTTTGGCTGTCTCTAGTCACAAAAGCCGCAAAGCATTCTGGGAGACTGGTCACATGGCGAGCCAGGACAACTCTATGACCCAAAAGAAGCTCAGGGAGGCTGGGGTTCAGTATAGGTGTCACCAGACCCTCTGTGCTTCATGGGCTTAATGAGGAATTCGTATTCAGAGATCCTTTTTCACGTGGAGTGGCGGGCATATTTTTAGGTACGGTGTAACTGCGCATGCGTAGTAACTTTATGTAAGTTACGTAGAATATACGCACGTATGTGCTTTAGGCACGGACATGTGAATCGCACTTGGGGACATAGGTACGGATGGGTGGCGTAGAAATACGTACTTGAAAATTTACATGAAAATGGGTGGGGGGAGGTATTTAAATGAACGCTTGAGGCTGCGGTTATAAAGAATCACATGCACGGAAGACATATACACAAGTAAGTACACATGTAAAGATCAGAGTAGTCTATGGAGGTGTAAGTGTACGATTGCACGGCCGGGAAACGGGAGTGTGGTGGGTGTTGGTGGGTGTTTCCTTGCTATGTTCGTGCGTATAATTAAGTACTTTTAAAAAACGGATCTGTGAATACGGCTCTTCATCACTGGTGATGACTTTATTATGCATCAATAAAGGCTCTTTAGGGGGATCATTGATTAAAAAAATAGACATATATCCAAATAAAATAATGAAAAAGTTGGATTAAAATAAGTGCTCTTTAAAGAGACATCTGCAGCACTATCTGCCCACCTTCTACTGCACAGTACAAACCAGGTCACTTGTGTTTTACTTAGTCAAAAAAAAGAAATCCTACAGACAGGACATAGCATTTGAAAGCATGAATGACAGATTTGATGAATAACAGTTCTACATATTAATTCTGTATTTAGTATCAGGCATATTGAGAACATATGGACTGAATTTACATAACCCAGAATTTGTTTTATTGTAGAATTGTGTTCAGGAAGTACACAGGGAATACTTAATAACTATGGGCCTGATTCAGACTTAAGAAGCAGCTTGAAATTAAGGACCGGATTCACAGATCCGGTGTGAGTTAGATGCGGACAGACCCGCACCTAACTCACCCGGGATAATGGGCTGGATCCAGACTTAAGTAAGTGCTTGAAATTAGTTTCTCCTGGGCTAAACCATATTGATTGCAGGGGGAGTCAAGTTAATTGTATTCTTTGGATGCAGGGATATGTCTTTGAATTGCTTACTGCACACAGATACTGACCAGCTTTACTATCACACTGTTATTTAGACTTGGGATAGGAAACATCACCTCTCAACTCTAATACTGCTTGCAACAGATGAAATATGACTCCCCTGCAATCAGCATGGTTTAGCCCAGGAGTAGCTCTCCTTTGTTAATTTCACTCTTTGAATCAGGTCCTATCCATCTTTCTCATTTTCTGCTCGCAAGATGTATAAAATGATCACATTTTGCACGTGTCTATGCTCACACAACACACTTCCATTATGGATCTGGATTCTCAGGATCCAGACTTCCATTATGGAAGAAACATAGTTGAGACTTCTTGTTCCACCCCTCTGGGAGGGCGGGATAGGGACTGGGCTTGGGGGGCATATTTATGCAGTTTATGCCCTCTGTGAAATTGTCGGTGAATAAATACCTTCAGTATTATTGTGGAGACTGTGAATAGGAATCCGCTGACTTCTTCCTCTTTATAGTAGGGATAAAAGGAGGTGACGCTGCAGCTGATTAACAAGAGACCAAAGTGTATTTTGAAGAGCAGGGAAATCCTTCCTTGTGCATCGTCCCATTGATGTACAGCTTGGTTCAACTCTCCTGCGTTAAGTTTCGGCGGCAGGAGACTCATCTATATCAGGGTTGCTGACTACCAAAATTTGGGGACTTCTCCTGGTATTATGGGAGAGCTGGCAAATCTCCCCCGCAACTGGCTGCTGCTGCCTTAAGTGCTGCCCCCTGCCTTTCATTACTCTAATTCCCAGTGTTAGGAATTGGGTGGGGCTTGATGAGGTCATTTGCATTATCACACCCCATTCCATTCACCAATAGCATTATTAATAGTAGTATTGAGGGGCAGGGGCGGGGCTCCCCCATGCCAGCACCTGTTTCTTCCTTCCAAGATCTACCTGGGGGAAAAAATAGAATGTCGGCAACCCTGATCTACATGACCCATTCCATTAAGTACAAAAGTATTCCGCTCCTCAGTTTCCAACTGTCAGTTACTATAGTCACCACCTTTGTTCAAGAGACAAATAGTTTTTTTAGATATCAGTTAATTCCTTTAAACCAGGTGGGTGACAGTTGGAAGCTCAGGAGCGGATTAAATTGTACCTAATGGAATGGGTCATGTTGAAGGATCAGGATCTATTTCTAATTCAAATTCAAACTGTAGGGTATATGGCCAGACAGTGCTCAGTTCTGTCCCGCACACACTAATATCCATTACAGTTCCTGTTCATAGCATATGACTTACATTTAAGGCAGACTGATTCCCAAGGACATAACTTTGTTCTCAATCCAAGCGTGAAGCTGAGGAAGGGGAGGATAAAGGCGGAAATGATCACCGGTGAACCTGAATGGTCGTAACAATCAATAAACACAGGGTTAGAGTAAAATGTCATCAATCAGGCATACCTTCATTCACACAGAACCTTCCCATGGTGTCTGCATACCACACAGTGATAAGGAATGTATTTTTATAATGGTGTACGCTCTCATGCGTGTCGTAAATAATACGTCCTGCTATATCGCTATCCGCGGCCTCTGCAGTATGTCTGCCAGGGGGAGCGAATATGGGTTATTGAACCTCATTAACCCTGATCTAGGGGTGTATGAAGCTCCATTTCACCCAGATTAGGGCTTTTATATGCCCCATGATAGCTGCTTAGGGAAACATATGGAAGCATTAAGCCCTTCTGTGGGGAGATATGGTCCTGTTAATAATATAGACCTTTATGCCCCTGTAATAGAGATTAATATTCCCCCCCCCCCATAATAGACCTTAGCCTGAGCCCTTAAATGGGGGCATAATAATTTTGTTATTAATGATGCTCCATATAGCCCCATACAGTTGCAAACACAGTATTAAAGGTGGGTTTCCAAATGCTTGTAATGCATATGGGGTATATTATGGTGTCTGGAGATACTATATTGATTATATTAGGGGTCTGTTAATAGTATGTGCTATAATATATATGGGTTATATTACAGGTCTGGTAATGTTATACTCTATAATATATATGGGTTATATTAGGAGTCTGGTAATGGCATATACTATAATATATATGGGTTATATTAGGAGTCTGGTAATGGCATATACTATAATATATATGGGTTATATTAGGAGTCACTTCTAAATGTCCATACCGCCACTTCTAAATGTCCATACCGTCGCTTCTAACTGTCCATACCGCCGCTTATAAATGTCCATGTCGCCACTTCTACATGTCCATACCGCCGCTTCTAAATGTCCATACCGCCGCTTCTAAATGTCCATACCGCCACTTCTAAATGTCCATACCGTCGCTTCTAACTGTCCATACCGCCGCTTATAAATGTCCATGTCGCCACTTCTACATGTCCATACCGCCGCTTCTAAATGTCCATACCGCCGCTTCTAAATGTCCATACCGCCACTTCTAAATGTCCATACCGTCGCTTCTAACTGTCCATACCGCCGCTTCTAAATGTCCATACCCCCACTTCTAAATGTCCATACCCCCACTTCTAAATGTCCATACCCCCACTTCTAAATGTCCATACCCCCACTTCTAAATGTCCATAACGCCACTTCTAAATGTCCATACCGCCGCTTCTAAATGTCCATACCGCCCCTTTTAAATGTCCATACCGCCTCTTCTAAATGTCCATACCCCCACTTCTAAATGTCCATACCCCCACTTCTAAATATCCATACCGCCGCTTCTAAATGTCTATACCGCCGCTTTTAAATGTCCATACCGCCGCTTCTAACTGTCCATACCGCCGCTTCTAAATGTCCATACCACCACTTCTAAATGTCCATGCCGCCACTTCTAAATGTCGATTTCAACCGCTGATATACATAATATAATATATGCAGGTTATACTAGAGGTCTGACACTGATAAAGCTGTGATCAGTGTCAGAAATAAGTCATTCTAAGCGGCAACTGCATCCCGTTACCACCTGAACAGTGTCACAGAGGAGAGCTTCCTGGATCTGGAAAAACCAATCAGAGATTACCAGTGATCACTAGACTAGTACATTCGCATACATTGTGAACGTGTAGATCGGGAAACTATGTAACTTGTGTTTTTTTTTTGTTTTTTTGTAGTTTTTCATTTCATAGCCCCAAGTCCTGGGATTTAAACATGTAAGCAAACACAAGGTTATCTTTGCTTTTCCAAAATAGCCGGAATCTAGGCATTCTGCTAGACACGGTAAATATCTCCCACGTTACGTGTCAGCAAGGCAGAAGTTCAGAGCCCACTTCCAGTTTGAAAGCAAAAGTTGTAAGAAAAGCTATGTTTTCTAATGAAAGAGGGCACAAAAATGTCACCCATTCTGCTGAGAATTTCAAAAATGGTTTCCAGTTGCATCGCACAAAAGCCCCATTGATATTATTGGTTTTTTTTGGGGGGGTGGGGGCGGTTTATGTTTTATTTTCCGCAAGATATACCCTGTGTTTAAAGGGGCTTTATTTGCCAATATTCTGAACACATGTTCTTTTGGCTCTTTTATTACATAATCTATCAATTATCGGCATTTATCGTGTTCCGATGCCGGCAATGTGTGTGTAACTTAGTCAGATTTTATGGCACAAAGCTGGATGAAGGAAAAAAAAACTGGTTTTATGTTCTGTGTCATATCCTAGTGGGATAAATGGAACATATGGTATAGATTGGACGCATAACCTGTGATTTCTATAGGTAGTCCTGCAGTGAATTTCAGCCTTTTTTTTTTATACCAACATCTAAGTTGCTGTGCGGTACATAGCACTATGCTACAGATGTTATCTGTTAGACTGTTCATGTGTGTGGGGGAGAGGAAAAGGCTTTCTACTCAATGGGCTAAACATATTGTTTGAATTTGCCTGAATGAAATTTAACTAGCAACCAAAATTCTTACAATGAACTGGAAATGATTTAACTTTTTTGATTAAAGACTATGTCATAGGAATGTCATTTTATTATTGTATTAAAAAAACAAAAAAAAAAATAGGTTCATATTTCCACAGCCTTCAGCCACAAGGTGGTAATTATATTTAAAGCCTCAAACAAAAGTTAATTTGTTCCGAAGGCTACGAGACTACAGAAAGAAATACAGTTTTGCTATAAGGTGTGGGGACGTTTTAAGAGCCTGGTGTTTTGAGGAGGTTAAGTGTGCCGGTATGGTTTGCTCTTCAAACAAATGGGGGGATCTGGTTTTTTGATTTGTGCCAGATACAGGACCATGACAGGTGACATCTGATCACACGAGTAAAGACGCTAATAGCCTGCGTCGTACGGTATTATATTCAAGTGACCTGCACGCGTACATGGATGGGAATTTAAACAGGTGTTCTGTAAATTCGCTTTGGAATGACAGAATTAGGTTTGTTGTTGTTTTTTTTTTTTAAAGGGTCTATTTAAGTAAGATTTGTAGTAGAGTTGAGCAGGAGGCGGAAGGCGACAAGACTCGGGTCCCAAAGCGAGGAGACGAAGCCCGGGTATGGATGGGGGGGGGGGGGGGGCAGGGCCCCGGGGGGGGGGACTGGACAGGACCGCGGCTTGATAGAAGCTGTCAGAGGCTGACAGCTTAAAAACAGCGCTTGGCACTCTGTGTGTGAGTGCTGAGCACTACAGTGCTATATATACATGCACTTATATATGGAGTGCTGAGCATTGTTTTAAGCCGTAAGCCTCGGACAGCTTGCTTAGATGTGCCCCATAGCAGCCACACCCATTGCAATCCTCTATAGTTACACCCCTGCACCTGAGGTACCAAATAAGATGATTTGCCAGTCTGGCACCGTCTCTTTAAACCCGTGCATTCACTGTCCAAATGGCTGCATCTAATGGGAGC
This sequence comes from Limnodynastes dumerilii, assembly GCA_011038615.1. Classification (NCBI taxonomy): domain Eukaryota; kingdom Metazoa; phylum Chordata; class Amphibia; order Anura; family Limnodynastidae; genus Limnodynastes; species Limnodynastes dumerilii. Next base: position 490,183 of record WWET01000163.1, on the reverse strand, counting down.
AATGAGCAACCTCCATTGTCTCCAGTTACAGGGGTTTTCAACCAGTGGTACCAAATTCTGGTGGTATGGAGGGCAATTGGGCAAGGTTGTAAGGAGGTAGTAGCCATACTTGTATTTTAACAAGGTGTCAACAAGTTTGATTCTATTTTACTTAGTACGCCTTTCCTGTTTCCACAGACCCACCGGACAGGTGAGTGTTATAGGGGAAAGAAGTCTTAGGGTCAGGCTTGTGGGGAAAGAAGTCTTAAGGTCAGGCTGCGGGGAAGGGAGTCTTAGGTTCCAGCTGCAAGGAAGAATCTTCTTAAAATAAGAACTTAAAGTCACTCCTGGGCTAAACCATGTTGATTGCAGGGGAGTCATATTTCATCTGTTGCAAACAGTACTAGTGTTGAGAAGTGATATTTCCCAGCCCAAGTCTAAATAACAGTGTAATAGTAAAGCTGGTCAGTATCTGTGTGCAGTAAGCAATTCAAAGATATATCCCTGCATGCAAAGAATACAATTAAATTAATTCCCCCTGCAATCAACATGGTTTTGCCCAGGAGTGACTTTAAGTTCTTATTTTAAGAAGATTCTTAAGTGTGAATCAGGCCCTATATGAGGAACATATATAACTCTATACAACTCAATATGAGGAACATATATAACTCTATACAACTCAATATGAGGAACATATATAACTCTATACAACTCAATATGAGGAACATATATAACTCTATACAACTCAATATGAGGAACATATATAACTCTATACAACTCAATATGAGGAACATATATAACTCTATACAACTCAATATGAGGAACATATATAACTCTATACAACTCTATATGAGGAACGTATATAACTCTATACAACTCTATATGAAGAACCTATGTAACTCTATACAACTCTATATGAGGAACATATATAACTCTATACAACTCAATATGAGGAACATATATAACTCTATACAACTCAATATGAGGAACATATATAACTCTATACAACTCAATATGAGGAACATATATAACTCTATACAACTCAATATGAGGAACATATACAACTCTATATGAGGAACATATATAACTCTATACAACTCAATATGAGGAACATATACAACTCTATATGAGGAACATATATAACTCTATACAACTCAATATGAGGAACATATACAACTCTATATGAGGAACATATATAACTCTATACAACTCAATATGAGGAACATATACAACTCTATACAACTCTATATGAGGAACGTATGTAACTCTATACAACTCGATATGAGGAACATATATAACTCTATACAACTCTATATGAGGAACGTATGTAACTCTATACAACTCGATATGAGGAACATATATAACTCTATACAACTCAATATGAGGAACATATATAACTCTATACAACTCAATATGAGGAACATATATAACTCTATACAACTCAATATGAGGAACATATATAACTCTATACAACTCAATATGAGGAACATATATAACTCTATACAACTCAATATGAGGAACATATA
>WWET01000163.1:470186-486487 GCA_011038615.1 Limnodynastes dumerilii | reverse complement strand
CGTACTATACTAATGTATTTCAGCGATGTTTGCACATATGTAGGTACACTACGTTAGCGCGTCAATGCTTGGCGTTGGGTTTAAAAACACACACCTTGTTCAATCTTCAGCTTTCACAAATGACATCATATTATTTTTATTTTACTTTTTTATTTTATTCATGAAATAAAATGGTAAACCTCCCTCGTACTAATGTATTTCAGCGATGTTTGCACATATGTAGGTACACTACGTTAGCGCGTCAATGCTTGGCGTTGGGTTTAAAAACACACACCTTGTTCAATCTTCAGCTTTCACAGCCTAAATGACATCACTTCTTCCAAACACAACACACTTAGGTCATACCACACATAACATTCTTTGTACTATGGCTATTTTCCAAGCTTTTCTTTGGTTTACGTTTTTATTGAGCATACCTCGTTTGTTGTGATTTGTAATTTGGCTGACGTACACTGACAGGCATTTTTGTTAATTTTGGATAATTATGTTTTGGTTTGTAACCTTAGTGGGTAAGCAGTTGTCTGTTGCCCATTTAGTCTCTCTGTTGAGTAGGAACTTCTAATGTGACTGTGTAGCAAAGCGAAAACATTGTTCAACTGGTAAAAAGGGAAAATGGGAGTTGTTACCCATAGCAACCACTCAAATTCTAGCTATCATGTTCTAGATTTATACTTTACATGGTTGGATGATAAGGGCAACAATTAAACTATCAGGGCCAGATTTACTAAGCTGCAGGAAGGGAAAAGTGGAGATGTTGCCCATAGCAACCAATCAGGTTCTAGCTCTCACTTTCCTATTACATACTAGAAAATGTCAAATGAATCTGAATGGTTGCTTTGGGAAACATCTCCACTTTTTCTGTTCTCCAACTCTTTAGAAGCTAAATAAAGTAAATGACAGTCCAAACTCCAATTCCAGCCAGACGAATATTAATAAATTCTGAAACTGCATATATTAAAAAACAACCTATACATTGGCAAATACTCCTACACCTGCTGTAGTTATGTTCCTTCCCGTGCCCCGCTCTGCATTGCTACACATGCACATTACTGTGCGAGAGCAGAAGATGCCACCACTGTGTTCTTTTCACTGTTGAACAGATTGTAAATCAATGCCTTAAGCGTTACAAAGAATGAATGGGACTTGATGACATCAGGGCAGATCCAGAACAACGTTTCCGTGCGTATTTATGCCTGCCGGAGACGTAAAACCGCGATTTGGTATGTACTGAGCATGCGCACGACAGATGACACGCTATGTAACGTAACTCTGAGCGTAAATTCGTTCGAGGGGGTGTGCCAGCCTTTTACGACTTCCGAAATTACGCTTCAAAGGCGGGTTTAGACATTTAAATAGTACAGTAGGGACGTGCTTAGCGGCGTAACTACGGGCAGCCTATACGTGCGTGAGCGGATCAGAGTGGTTACGCTGCCAAAAGTTAAGGTAGGGTTCAGAAAGCGTAAAGCGGCCAAAGTGAATACATCCAAGGGGAGTGTATAGAAGGTACGCTCGCGTAAATACGCTACGCTAGTAAACGGATTGCAAGCGGAGTTCTGGATCTTCCACATCCTTAGTAACCCTAGGAACAGACATTTGGATTAGGCAGGGGGTGGGGCCTCAGACATGATTTGCATAAATCACACCCTCAAGCCCCACCCCTATACTGCCATCTCTTGTTTCTCCCAGAAGGGATTAAGAATAGGTCGTCAACTATGCTCACGGGTTCCCTGTGAATATACATTGAACGTCAGGTGTAAATAAAGCTTTATCTATCGTTTTCTGAAATATTGCCTTCTCTGGGGTTTGTAACATTGCAGACACTTACCGGAGCGTAACCTCACAGCAGACGGCAGGCATCATCCTTCCATTTTGTTTTATTTTCTCTCATGTCAGCACTTCACATGCTGTGGTATCTGGCAGACAGTGAAGCCGCTGTCTGGGCACATAATACTCCATTTCAGAAGACCCCATACATGTTGCAGACCTTCAGCCAAAAGATGGGATGAACAAAGAGTCTTTGATTGACTGGTAGCTCTTAAAGGGGACTTATAGGGCCAGGTTTACTAAGCTGAGAGAAAGGAAGAGTAGAGATAATGCCATTAGCAACCAATCAGATTCTAGTTAACATTTTCTAGTATGTAATAGGAAGGTGAGAACTAGAATCTGATTGGTTGTGATTGGCAACATCTCCACTCTTACTTTCCTGCAGCTTAATAAATCTGTCCCATAATATTTGTTTTATGCGTAGCCCACCATGTTTTTTTTGGGGGGGTGGGGGGTGGGGGGAATTAAATATAAAAAAAGACGCTGTTTCCATTTGGAAATGCTCCCAGTTATCACAAATTATAGCAGTAAACAAACAAATAATAAACACTTTGACAAAAAATATTTACAGGTATACCGTGTATAAGAGGTCACTCAAGCAGTTATAATACTCCAATTGTGCTTAAGAAAATATAACGAATAACTGTTGTGATAATAAAAATAAATTGTATCCCTGTGTATTTTTCCCATAAAACCCATTTCCAAGAATATTTTTTCAATTTAAGTCAAAATTTGAAATAACTATTTCATGCGTGTATTTAGTTATTAGAGTTACATATTTTAAGAGCATGGCCCAATTCATAAGCAGCCCCATTTTATATAAACTTTATGGGCATCTCCTATAATATTATGATTGTATGTTACAAGTTTTATGTAAGAGGCTTTGGTACTGCTAATTTCCTCTTGCTCCACTATTTATATGAATAAAAATATAACTTACTTTTTAGAGACAGCCGTAGGCATTTGCTGTATAGGCGGCTGTCTAGGGCCCAGCGAATCAAGGGGCCCCGCTTAAAATGAAGGCCCACCACCGGCATTGGGGACGTTTTGCTGAAGGTGTGGTTTCCTGGCTATCAGGCTCTCAAGCTCACTAATGGAACCGTTGTGCACGCAACATTGACATCATCAATTTACACACACAGCACTTTTGATGAACCACCGTGATGGAACCTCTGCCTGCCTGTTAGTCTGAAGAGCGCATCTCCAGCAGCACTTAAACCCTCCCCCCCCAAGATCATGGAAGGTGAATCCCTTGGTCCTAGACATGTGGCTGGTGCAAAGTTTTAATGTAAACTGTCCTTTTTTTCATCCGTGTTTTTCTGTGGATGGGGTGCACTATAAAGACCAAATGTACGCAATCTACGTAACGAAACACCACGTAGATTGCGTAAAATAGTGACTACGCATGCGTAGTAGCTAGAATCCGAAAATTAGGCACATATTTGTACAATTACGTCTCTTCAACCCTTCATTCAACACAATACTCAGAATGCAGGCCGCTGCAGCTCGAGTTGAGTTCTGATTCGATTGGTCGTGACTTTTGAGCATGTGCAGTAGAGAGACGTCACATCAGAGCGCGGATGCACGCACCTCTGTATCGGGCTCTCTGTGTGAAGATAGAGAGTACCGTTTAAGAAGGCCAAATTTACACGTTGGCCAACAGCCTTTAATGCAGCTTGTTTGTTCAGATATAACGATGGACTGAAATGTTATTTAAGGTAAGTCTTTGTAAATACGTGCGCACCGCTTATCCGATATGGCTGTCAGCCATCCACTGTTAACAGGGGAAGCCATGCGCAATCTGGATCTAATTTGACCAGTTAGGTGACTGTTACTTTTTCCTTTCAGAAATTGTGATGGTAAATCAACGACATCTGGCCGTAATATTGCAAATCAAAAGAGAAAGTAATGCTTAACCAAATCCCCATAAAAGGCAAATCTCAAATTAAAGTGCACCCCTGCTGTTTAATAGTCAGGGCGGTTTCACAATAAAAATGGTTAACAATACGCGCATTCAGCTGCCTATTTCTCTACTGATTGCCCCAATTTCATCACCTATAAAGGAAGGTGAGGCAGGAGAACAAACAATCAGGTAAACTTGTCTCAGGCGCAGGATGGGATTTCCGTAAAAGTGAAAGTAAGTTCACCAGCTTGTGTTTTTTATGGCCTTAATAACTTCCGAGTTTTGAATACTTTGCTCAGACCAACCCTGCAGTGCAAACAACCTGAACAGTTATTATAAGTGTAAGCAAGGGGTGTCAGCGGAAGTGGACCTAATTATTTCGTAAGTACACAGTGCAGGTTCAAACAAATTCTCTTATCAGGCGATAAGGGAACGTGATATGGCAACACATGGGTGATAATACTGACTTTTTATGAACAATCTCAAGAGTCTGGAGTTAAAGAGAAAACTTTTAGTATCACGTAACCTCTGTTATTTCTCAATGGAATGCGAAAGGTTCTGCATAGTAACCAATTCTTTTTGGTTCAGCATGGTTTATAAAGAGCATATCCTTTACTTGAAAAGACAGTAAAACATGCGGGCATTCTTCTGTTATCTGGAAAAAAAATGTATGTTGTTTTTGCTTTTTTTTTTTTTAACACAAGGGTGCTGTCATTTTATTGCCTTGTCTTGACAGATATGTTGCTTATCTCTTTGGCTCCCTTTGGTGTTTTTCATGGTCCTGGTAGAGTTGTTTGTTTCGGTTGCCCTTGGATATGTCACATCGCGGCTCTGTGGCTTCAGTGTGGTTCAGTATGCATGATTCTGCGTATAAAAAAAAATAAATTAATACCAATTGTAGATATGTCTAAAAGGGGTGGTGTGTGCCGATATGGGGGGGGGAGAGACCATCGTAGTACAGCTGAATGCCGTCTGTCTGCATTTTAGAAAGCGGTGGTGATACGAATCATGGGGTCACAAAGAGTCATTTAGCCTAAACCTACCCCATAGCTTCCGACTCTCCCGGAATGTCCTTGAGACTCCCGAAATTCGGGCAGTTCTCCCGGTTTCACAGGAGAACTGTCAAATCTCCCACAAGTCCTGCCCCCCTGCCTGGAAACCCACCCTCATCCCTATGAAACCACTAAAAGGGGTAATTGATAGTCAAGGGGAGGGGCTTGTCCCCTGCATGCATCTATAGCTTCCCTCCAGGATCTCCCAGAGCAAAGCTTTTAAAAGTCAGCAACCCTGACCTACCCTTAACCGTTTCCTGACCCTAACCTTCCTCTTATTCAGTCCTAACCATAACTCTTCATGCCCTGCAGCCTAACCCTAATTTTCCGCTTAAGCCCTAACCCTAACCTTTTACCTGTCGTAGACTAACCCTAATCTACCTGCTGCAACCACTGCAGCCGCATCCCATGTAAAAGATACACAACATGCTTGTTGAAACACGGGTAATCTACAAAAGAAACAGAACAAATGCCACAGCACAGGGATTTCTACCATCTGTCTTCCTGGCACATTACTTACACTGAGCTGTGACCTTTGTTCTTGTATAATTACAGTGGGTTATTGCCATACTCGGGTCCAGGTCTCCGCCTCAAATGGCCCTTTTTCGAAAGGGCTCTTTTTTTTACCAAGTGCCTGGGACATTGCTTCTGCCCTTCTCCTAATTCTTACGCTAACCCTCCCTTTACATTACCCTAACCCTAACTCTTAGCTCCCCACAGCCTGACCCAAAGACTCCCTTCCCCGCAGCCTGACCCAAAGACTCCCTTCCCCTCAGCCTGACCCAAAGACTCCCTTCCCCGCAGCCTGACCCAAAGACTCCCTTCCCCTCAGCCTGACCCTAAAACTCCCTTCCCCGCAGCCTGACCCAAAGACTCCCTTCCCCTCAGCCTGACCCTAAGATTACCCTCCACGCAGCCTAACCCTAAGACTCCCCTCCTTGCAGCCAGACCCTAAGACTTCCCTCCCTGCAGGATAACCATAATATTCCCTTCCCCGCAGCCTAACTTTAAGACTCCCCTCTCCACAGATCTCCCCATATATTCACCTCCGGACCGGTGCATCAGCGACGGGTCTGGTGTCAATTTACAAATGAATGAATGGGTAAGTATGCCGAACGACATGCCTTTCCATTCATTACTAAACCTTTCAAAATAGTAACATTTTCGAAATATAGGCGGTTGAAAATGAGTTTTCGGCTGCCTGTATTTCGAAAATAGAATTTTTTAAGAGGGAACTGCATCCCGCCGCACTCTTATCCTCCAATCGTCCAATTGATCGTGCTGCTATATCCATTCGGGTCATTTGATTGGCTAGAGATTGAGATCAACTCATGGATCCTAGCTGTGGCTGCATCCGATTTATGTTTATCAGTTAATTCTAATAATAATTATTTGGAATTAGAATGTCATTTACCATGGGAAAAAAAATAAGAAGGGAGCACAAGTCGAATAATTTTAGAACTAGAAAGAAAATGTATTATTTCCCACCCTCCTTTCACTTACGTTACTATATTAAGAGCGTTGCTTTGAGGTTATCTCCCAAGCCACTTACTGGAGCAACCGATATATACATTGTAAATTGGGGCACAGGCCATCACAGGTGTACATTTTACATATTTCCCTTGTTTCTTATAGTTTTATTATTATTATAACTTTTTTTCGTGCTTCTTTGTGCGTGTTTTTTTTCTATATTGAGTTGCTTTTAATAAGAAAAATATTTAAGTCACGATAACGTCTTGTGTATTACAGGGAGCTCTCATGCTTTTGTGCCAAGTCCGTGACTACTTTCCCAGCTCATTCCTACACATAGCCGGCAGAAATAACTCCTATATTCGCTGTACAGTATGCAGCTGTCAATGGTCTTTTAATAGCTTTACTATAATAAGCTGTTTTTTTTTTTCAAATAAACTACAAATATATGACTTCCACTTATTAGAAAAAGAAAAAAAAATATGGGAGATTCCAAACAGTAACAATTTCCGCAGAGTGTAAATTCTTGTACCGCTTTCAACCATTGTTTAAAGTTTAAATAAAAGAGGATTCTAATTTATATGTACTTTTTTTTTTACGTAGTAAGTAGTGGTTCCCAGGCTGAAAGCCACAGAGAGCTCATCAGGGTGCTCTCTGAGTTAACAGTTTCAGCATGGCAATATCATACGTTCAACAATTATTTCAGTCATGTTTCAGAATGCAAGAGAGAGGAATTCGTACTTTTGGTTATGTCAGTAACTCTTCAACGCAATATGGACTATGACAACGATTATTGATTTACTTCCGGTAGAAGCCTGTTAAAATACCTATTGTTTCGCTTTAGTAGATTTTAATCGTGAATGTAGGATCTGGCCCTCACCCAGACCCCTGTCTGCTTTCCATCCGCAGTACTTTTTTTTTTGTGTAAGAAAAAAGGTGCCAGAACTCACATCAACTCACGCGTGACCACGCGACCAATCACAAGCCGAGCAGCGCCATCACAACCAGTGCGGATGAAGCACGCATGCATCGGACTCGACACACAGGCAACCCGCTTGCACCGTTTTAATAATTTTGCCGCCAAAACTTTTCAAACTTGGAAATTCCGGGGAAAAAAAAAAAAAGTGCCGGAACACTGTTCCGGTGCGTTCTACGACAAAAAAAGCACTGCGCGCATGTAGCGGGGATAGTGGGGAGTATTCCCTGCTAATGGTAGTATTCCCTGTGTGGCATGGAAACGACCATCGTAAATGAAGGGTCTGCCCCTTGTGCGTATTTACTATCGTACGTAACTAAGTAACGTCAGTAAATACGCACGTGGAACATCAGGCGAGCGCATGCGCAGATGTTCCGAGAGAGGGGACCTATGCAAATGACTTGCGTAAGTCCGCTGTCGTACCTAAGTCTGGATCCGGGCCTTTGTGAATATCGCTTGGTCTAGGGGCACCGGGCTTAATCCACATGTGAGCATACAGTACGTCAGCTCATGTTATCGCAAAGCACATGAGCAGAAGCGAACCGCTCGCAATCGTTCCCCACTCCGACTGTGGCGGCTTGCTATCTGTGGGGCGCGTTACAGGAGGGAAGGGGGGGAGGGACGTAGTCAGTGTACAGTGAGGACGGGGCCCAAGCAAGTGCCCCCCATTTATGAATGGGTGAGTGTGCCGATCACCTCGCCCATTCATTTCCGCAGACCCGCCGGATGACAGCTGCGGACAGGCGGGTAGCCTCCCCGGGACATTTTAGGCACTTAGGAAGGGAAGGTTAGGGTAATGGAAGGGAAGGGTTAGGGTCAGGCTGCGTGGAAGGGAAAGTTAGGGTTAGGTAATGGAAGGGTAGGGTTAGGGTTAAAATTAGGGGAAGGGTTGGGGTTAGTTTAGCCACTCACCTTTCGGAGCACCATGTTCGGTGCTCTGGGGATCGATTGCTATGCCTCTTCGAGGCATAAGCAATCTATATCCCAGCTAGTTCGAAACTGGCTGGGAGAGAACGGCCATATTGAAATAGGGCCCTTCTTTGCGGGGAACCACACCTGTTCATACACCTATTGTATTGCCCCCTAACAAGTTACTGTATTATCCTATGTATAAGACGCACCTTAATTTTGGAGCCCGAAATTTGAAAAAAAAACGTAAATGTCCAGCCAGTCTTATTGCCCCCTCTATTTGTGTCCAGCCAGTCTTATTGCCTCCTTTTTGTGTGTGCCCACCCTGCCTTTGTTCCCCCTCCATGTCCAGCCTTCACATCCATTCATTCATTCATTCATTCCAATCACATCGCAGCACACTTACCTTTGCTCTCCCTCCGGCTGTCTCCGGCTCTCTCCCCCGCGGTGCGCTCTGCAGAATGACGCTGATGTGACCTTAGGTCACGCTAGCGTCATTTGCAGATCACGACGCGGGGGAGAGAGCCAGAGAGAGCGCAAAGGTAAGTGTATAAGACACACCCGGTTTTTAGACCCCAAAAGGTGCGTCTTATACATGGGGAAATACGGTACTCGTCGAAATGTTAAAGCAGCTGCTAATGTGTGTGGAGGCCCCAGTTTGTTTCTGCTGTGTTAGATGCAGATGAGGTGTCATTATTGGGTCACAAGTGTATCCTTTCCCCCCTAAAATAGCATTTCTTCTACAAAAAAAAAATTAAACCACTTTCTTCCCCTGGGCTGTGACTGCTGCATCACCCAGGTGCTCGTGAGCTTCTCAAACCACAACATGATACATGACTGACATTTACAGTTAATACAGCAACATTTACTAAACATATGTCAACTGTATGGAGTGTTGTAAATAGAGCAGATGGCAGGTGAGAGGAGGTTTGCGCGGGCTAATTTATTGATGCCTCTTTTTATCAAACTTCTTAAAATAACCACAAAATAGTGCATTGAAAACATCCGTCTGGGGCACGTGACTTGCTCCAAGCTATGTGTTTTGTTATTTGGCGTGATGGAAAAAAAAACGGGGGAAATCTATCCCTATTGTTAGACTTTACAACAATAATTTGGGGTCAATATTCCAGGTCAGAGTGAAAGAAGTTGTTACTGTAAAGCAGCAGCTTCCAACTCGTGGCAGTAGAACTATGGTCCGGTGGTAGTCATGTTAGTCAGATGGTAGAAGTAGTAAAACCTATTCACAGTAAAGAGCAGAATTGCGAACTTACCTAAATATATGCATGTGAAAAATCTGCACGATTCAGAGAAAATAAAGAACCAGAATAACCGCTCCCCATAGTTGCCGACTCTCCCGGGAATGTCTGGGAGACTCCCAAAATTCGAGCAGTTCTCCCGGTATCCCGGGAGAGCCGTAAAATCTCCCGCAAGGGAATTGAGGCTCGTGGCTTCCATGCAACCACGGCCTTAAGTCCTGCCCCCCCCTGCCTGGCAACACTAGTTTATTAGTGTTGCTAGGGTCAGGGAGGGACTCATGTTATTAAGCCCCACCCCCATTCCTAAGAAAACCCGGAAAGGGGTAATTGATAGTCAAGGGACGGGTCTTAAAGACGCTATTTGCATTAATCGAGCTGTTAAGCCCTGCCCCCTGCATGCATCTATGGCTTCCCTCAGGGATCTCCAGGAGGGAAACTTTTAAAAGTCAGTAACCCTGCCACTTCCCCTGTGTCGGAAGTCCTTGGTAAGGACGCAGATCTTTGCTGCGTATATTTAGGTACATGCAGACTTAATTAGCTGTGAAACGGCCCTGCGTTTAGGGGCTTAAAATTTGCTACAATTCAGAGATACTTAAACCAAACTCACTGATTATGATTCTGAAATAAAAATATTTTTATTGTTGTTTTAAAAACGGCAAGTACTCTTATTAACATATGTAAAAAAAAAGTAGCATGAAGGCCCGTGTTCAGAGTACCGGACGTATAACATATACGTCCAGTGTTTAGCAATTTTTACTACTGTGCATGCGTAGTAATTTTTTTAATGTAATCTACGTATCTTTTTCTTACGTAGATTGCGTAAATGCGGTCTGAAAGAAAAAAAAATGACTACGCATGCGCAGTAGTAAAAATTGATGAACACCGGACGTTTTTTAATACTAAAAACACAACTTTAATTATAAAAAAAATCATGACATACTTGACAAAACACATAAATGCATACTGCATGAAGTTATAAATACAAAGATCCACAACTTAAAAATGTTAACTTAAAGAAGATAAACAACACAAACAACCAATACAGTTAAATAAGTAAATTTTATGTTGTTTGGTCACAAAATTGAAATTATTATTATTTTTTTTTTTTTTTAAACAAGCCTTTATTATTTTCACTTAAAACAACACATCTATTGATTAAAAATACACAGCAGGTGTGGCCTCAACTAATCACACTAATTAATATGATTCATCAACTTACGAGTGGTCGAAGGCTGCCTTATCTTTTTCCGTGCGTACGTTACTTTATGCAAGTCACTCCCACCTGTGACTCAGTCCTAACTCTGTTGGCACACCCATACTGTACATGCCCCTCTGACCACGCATGTGGGACTTATTCTATGCCAATGCCTGCATCAGTCCAACATTTTGGCATTTGGACCTTGTTGATCTAGTCTTATTTTTGCTGGTTGCTAAGGGACCCCCATAACAGTTCAAACTTTATTGCCTGAAAAATGTAACAAAAGAGAGGGGTAACAGCGCTAGATATGTGGGATAAAGTGCAAAAAGGGCTTATTTTGGGATATATATTTCTCATATCATGGATAATACCATGGGAAAGGGGGAAATAGTGTAGGTATTATTGGGAAGGTGGGGGTGAATTGGTGACAAATAATTGACAAATATGATAGTAAAATAAATGAAAAACAAATCAAATACAAATAAAAATAAAAAATCAAAAAATCAAATATGGATTGAACAAATAAATAAATGACTAATAGAAATAATAATAAAACCAATTAAGTTGCAACTACCCAAAATTAAAACTATTTAATATGAAAAAATTAGAACATAAAACATTGATCGCAATAGGACTAAAACCCACAGTTAACTGACTGCTATAATAATGGACCAATAGTGGTATTGTTCATGTAGCAAGTAATTAAACACTGTCTCCGAATAGAATGAATCACTGATTTTATTCCAATGGTGTAATAAAAGAGAGACAATAAGTCCATGCAGTACATTCAGCGTGACAATTCACCTGCACATGTAAGCATAGCTAATTGGATAGTCTCTACAACATTTGCAATAGCTACTATAGAAGCAGTGATAGTAGTCAGGATACTTGTGGGAATAGGATCTTGCGCCTAGACGGACAGCTTGTGCCAAAGCGATCACCCGATTAGAGGTGGCTGCTGGAGGAGCTGTGTGTTGCCTCAGATGGGAGTAACTGGAACCTCACTCTACCGACGGGCGTCCCCACCGGGAGTAGCTGTAGAAAGCGGTGTCTGCTGACAGAGGGCAGGCATAGAAGCACCGACAGGTTGCTTGGGCACTCGGCACTTGAAAAATGTAGATCCACCATTGCCTCCACCTCATCCCTCCAACAAAACACCCTTCCAAACACGTATAGTTGTTGTAGTGAGCTACATTTGGGTCAGAATACGTGAGCAGTGTGAGGGAACATACAGTGGTGCAAGTCGCCACCGTGAATGGTGCCTTTTAGAATACGAGACAGCCAAAAGCTAATTTTTGCCTGATTCTATTTCAGAAAGGAAACCATGTTTAAATATCAAATTTTTTTTTATGTGTAAGCAGTGCTTTTTTTTGCAAGAAAAAAGGTCCAGGAACTCCCCCCACATCAGTCCTTATTACAGCCCTCCTATACCTTTTCAGCCCTTATTGCAGCCTCCTCCCCATAACTTTTCAGCCGTTATTGCAGTCCCGGTCCCCTATAGGTCTTCAGTCAATAATGCAGCAGCCCCCTATAAATGTTCATCCCTAATTGCTGCCCCCCATAACCTTTCAGCCCAATCCACTTACCCTGAGTGAATATCCTCTCCTTGGTCTCACCTCCTTCTTACGGTCTCTCCTCCGTGGTGCGCTCTCTACATTCTGAGCGACGCTGACATGACCTTTATGTCGTGTTCGCATCATTCTATATAAACCCCTTGCACCCCCCCCGCTGTGACGCCTCGCACTCCCGCTATGATGCTAGAAAAAGGTTCCAGAACACCGTTCCGGTGTGTCCGATGACAAAAAAAAGTATGCTGATTTATACGTACCCATTCATTTTTCGGGAACCAATCGTACCCGTCGCACCCACCAGAGAGGGCAGTAACAATCTCATGTGAGTCTTAGGGTTAGGCTGCAGGTAAGGGAGTCTTAGGCTTAAGCTGCGGGTAAGGGAGTCTTAGGCTTATGGTGCTGGGAAGGGAGGGTAATGGAAGGGGAGGGTTAGGGTAATAAAAGGGGAGGGTTAGGGTAAGGGACGGGGTTGAATTTATACTTCGGATCAGCGTCTTCCGTGTATCGATTGCGAGGCAAAAGCAATAGATTTCCCAGCAAGTTTGGAACTGTCAGAGAGAGAATCGAATAAGGGCCTTTCGCAGCAGCGACCCACATCCAACATAGAGATTAGGTCTAGAGCTAGGCTATCAGGGGTATTTTCCAAGCCAAATACATGTGCCTTCAGCTATGTCAGATTATGGCTATAATTAGTAAAAGAAGGTTTTTGGTTAACACTACCAGTTATGAAGACCTGCACGTTTTGTGCTCTATTAAGCAAGGTGGCTAAACAACGGAACGGAATACTTCTTCTTTCTCAACAGGAAGCAAATTTCTTCCAGCTGAGCTAAGAGATATTTTCTTTAATTTATTAATGAGGGAAATTCATACGCTATTGTTAATCAGTAATTACATACCCTCCAACATAACCCATTCCATTAGGTGCAAAATACTCTTCTCCTCAGTTTCCAGCTGTCAGTTACTATGGTAACCACCTTTGTTGACACAACTATTTGAGACTAATCATTTTTTAAATATCAGTTAATTCATTTAAACCAGGTGAGTGACAGTTGGAAGCTCAGGAGCGGATTAAATTGTGCCTTATGGAATGGGTCATGTTGGAAGGTGTGTAATTAATCTGAATGTCTTCTATCTTATATCAGTTAAGTCAAGTGTCACTGTCTAAAAAGCTCTATCGCAGTTATGCAAATCAGCGGTCTACAGACATTTTGTATATAGACTAACAACTGTTACTGGCTCCTCCCGCTGCGCTGTAGGAGGTGATTTTTTGCCACCACTATACCCTTACCATCCTACTAGAAACACTTCCTTCCAGGCATCCACTGATGTGGCTGTTGCCATGCCCCTTGTCTGGCTGTTTTCCCCCTGAACCACTTGCTATGGTTTAGGGCTGCAGGGTAGCTTGGCAGTGTTGGCAGGACGCTGGGTTTCCTTCAGGTCAGCAGAAAAATGGATTAGATATCAGCTAATCTGTAGGTCACAAGAATACAGCCGATGCAGGGCCGGATTCAGAGATGCGTTTTTTTCAAACGTAATTATACGCACACATGTGGCAAGCCAACGCCGTATGTCGTATGTGTGATTCTAGGTAACCGCGCCCTCAAAGACTCATTTGAATGCCCCCCCCCACCCTCTTTCACGTAACTTTTCAGGAACGTATTTCAACCCCGCCCCTCTGTACATATGTCCCCAAGTGTGATTCACATGTCCGCGCCTAAAGCACTTATGTGCTTATATTCTACGTAACATACGCAAATAAATTACCACGCATGCTCAGTTAAATCGTACCTAAAAATACGCACGGACTCCAAGTGAAAATGGATCTGTGAATACAGCAATAATTAAAGGGAATAGATGTTTTATTAGCTCTCAAATGGGTCCTGATAGGGACCTGGACCCACTGGTTGAAAGTACCAGTGACCCGTCCAGACTTCAGATGGAATACATTTTCAATACAAAATACAGCTCATTTTATACCATACTGCCCCAAGCTGGTGCCTCTATGTCTGAAATGTTATATACAATATTTACCTTCAGGATGTATGTATTTCCTACTGACAGGACTATTGGGCCTGATCCAGATCTACGCTTATGAAACGCTCATGTGCACCTCATGTGTCCCTTCCCTAATTCTAACCCTAACCCACCCTCCCCTGCAGCCTGAACATAACCCGCACAGATAGGTTACTCACCTGTTCCTGGTCCGGTGAGCAGCGGTGAAGGTTCAGCGGAGGGATATCGCAGACGGTGGAAGGACAGCGGTAATTGCGAAAGTGAATGGGTAAAGTATGGCATACTCACCCATTCACTAAAAAAAAGGCGGTAAGTATTCGAAAATGGGACTTTCGAAAAGGAACTTTCGGAAGTCCCATTTTCACCAATTACACTCTCGTACCGGAGAGTGTAACCTGTATGTATGTGTGTGTGTGTGTGTGTGTATATTTATATATATATATATATTTATTTATCATTTTACCCCACTGATGGGAGATATTTCATTAAAGAGAGGGGTGGGTCTAAACAAAGAAAACTAACCCATTAACCAATCAGACATTTGCTATGGGCTAATCCATGTCTTGTAAAGAGTTATTTGTGAACCAGTACTCCTAAATGATACCCCTTAATATGCAGCTGCTTTCATTTTGTTGTTAAGCAGAATTATGTGAGTCTATAAAATATATGGTAACCTTTTATGGATTAGCGCAGACACGAACACCACTCGAAATCCAAGCACTTTTTTTTTTTTTGTCGCCACAAAATTTATATCGTTAAAAAATGCTAAGCTGCTCGGTCACCTGACCTCGTGCTTTCTTTTCTGTTAGCTTCTTTTTCTTCTTCTTCTCCTTATTCCAGCATTTGGGTGGGCACCATATAAAAAGGGCCATGCCTCATTACTTTGAGTTACCAGCTGTATATTTTTGCATTACCTGATTTCTAATGAACAGTTTGTCTATACATAAGTTTCAAGATCCTGCTCGGAGCACTGTACGTGTAAATAGAAAATTCTCAAGGACATATGAATTCTCATTCTATTGTTGGGGATTTGGGTAATAGGGACTTTTTTTTTATTTATTTTTTATTTAATCAGAGCTTTTTACCACTTTCTGAAAAAAAAGGGGCCTTATTAGCATTCCCTATTCATTTAGATTTCCGTATCACAGCTGCTGGGACTGCAGTTAAGATTTAACTAAACTGAGGGGGATGCAAAATTGGTGCAGTTGCAATTCAGGGAAGGAGATGAAAAGAATAAAATGTGAAGCTCTTTATCAGAAGGAGAAGAAAGGGCTCCAATTAATAAAAAAAAAAGAAAGAAAAGAAAGTGAAGAGAGGACGGCTATGGACCTAGCCGAAAACACAAGCCACAGAGGAAATGGAAAAGGACAAATTAAAGGACTTGGAGGGATAAAGAAGAAGAAAAATAGAAATTAGCTTACTATACACTACACTAGTGTGTTAAGGAAAACATCAAAGTTGGATAAAAGGCGACGTTGTATAACTCAGGGAATAGGTGCAGAAGGACAAAGAATAATAATTGTCTTTCTGAATGAATTTTGATTGACAAGCGTATGAAAGTTGGATCGAGGACAGTAAATAATTAGAAGACTATGGACCGTATTCAGAGAACCATTTTTGCGAGACGTTCTGTGCGTATTTTTACGATCGGATGAACTGCGCATGTGTCGTAACTAAATTTACGCCATCTACATTGATTTTACGCACGGAAGTCCCGGAACCCTTTGCAGACGGTTCTCTGAATACGGCCCTATATATCAAATGGAAGATAAATTTATATTGAGCAGCATCGAGCCAACATCAATATAGACAAATATTTTTTTTTAGCAATCTTTAATAGTAAAGAACATTTGTATATAGAAACGGGTTTAATGTTGAATGTTCTTATTTAGACAAGGTGCCCATTCCTGGTTAGGGTTAGGGTGTGGAGAGGGGTGGGTTAAGGTCAGGCTGAGGGACGGGGAGAGTTAAGGTTAGACTGCGGGATGAGGATGGTTAGGGGAGGATTAAGGTTAGACTGCGGGATGAGGATGGTTAGGGGAGGGTTAAGGTTAGGCTGCGGGATGAGGATGGTTAGGGAAGGATTAGGGTTAGACTGCAGGATGAGGAGGATTAGGGGAGGATTAAGG
>WWET01000163.1:460186-465186 GCA_011038615.1 Limnodynastes dumerilii | reverse complement strand
TTCCTCCCACACTCCAAATGCAGGCAGGTTCATTGGCTTCTGACTAAATTACCTGTGTATGTGTGTGTTAGAGAACATAAGAGTTTAGATCCAGTGGGATGGGGACTCGTGAATGTCAAATATTCTATATAAAGTGCAGTGTTATTAATAATCAGGGCCGCCATCGGGACGGAAACATCTGAGACTATTGTCTTGAGAAGCCACCATTTTGTATAAGCAAACACCATCTGGAATACTGACTTGATTTCTACAGAGCCCTTCTTAATAATTATAAACCCTGGGCTGGATCCAGACTTAAGTAAGTGCTTGAACTTAGTTCCTCCTGGGCTAAACCATGTTGATTGCAGGGGAGTCATATTTCATCTGTTGCAAACAGTATCAGAGTTGAGAGGTGATGTTTCCTATCCCAAGTCTAAATAACAGTGTGATAGTAAAGCTGGTCAGTATCTGTGTGCAGTAAGCAATTCAAAGATATATCTCTGCATGCAAAGAATACAATTACCTTGACTCCTCCTGCAATCAACATGGTTTAACCCAGGAGTAATTAATTTCAAGCACTTACTTAAGTCTGTATCCAGCCCCCTGTCCCCATGGGTCTCTCCCAGCCTGGGAATTAATACCCTCAACCCAGCCTTTCTCCAATTACTTTATCCTACCCCAATCATGGGCCAGATTTTAATAAGCTGCAGGAAACAAAAAGTGGAGATGTTTTCCATACTAACCAATCAGATTCTAGCTCTTACTTTCCTATTACATACTAGACAATGTAAGCTAGAATCTGATTGGTTGCTATTGGTTGCTACTTTCCCGTAGCTTATTAAATCTGACCCCATATACTTTCCATATCATGCAAAATGATTACTGTATATACTTTTATAAGCATATAATACAGTCATTTGTAAATACTTCACATAAGCAAATACAAAAGGTTAAATAGACAAATACAAATTAGAGGTCATTTTTTTTGTAGTTTGCTTTGTGAAGAACACAGGCTGTCAGCAGCCGCCAAGACACTGGAAAAATGGAAAAGTCACTCAAACAACGCCGTGTCCTCTGTAGAGCTCATCCTCGTCAGCGTTACATCCTGGATGCGCTCTCTATTGACTGGAGAGGTGACCTGAAAGATGAATATCTGCCTCTGCTTGTTTTAGGGTGTTGTGTTATTTGCTCAGGTGTTTCACGCAATAGCACCATGGGAAATTCACAAGCATAAGCAGGCCTATTGAAAGAATGGCTTTATGACTGTCGTGGTGCTATCTGTATGCAAAACAGCAGACGTGAAACCTGTTAAAGTGTTAAAGCAGCAATTCTCCATAACAATATCATTTTTCTTTAAATAGATAAAGTGTATGGGTCGTATTCAGAGATCCGTTTTTGAGGGGAGTTGTGTCTGCGTATTTTTAGGAACAGATGAGATGCGCAGGCGTAGTAACTTTATTTACGTACTTTACGTAGACTATACGCACGTAAGCACCTCACGGATGTACTTGTGAATCGCACTTGGGGACATACGCACGCATCTCAGACGCATGGAGTAATTTACATAAAAGTGGGTGGGGGGAGGCATTTAAATGAACGTATGGTTATAAAGAATCGCATGTATGGCGGACACATACGCACGCAACTGCACACGGAAAGCTACAAGTGGTCTATGGAGGCGGAAGTCACCAACAGCAGGGCCGAAAGATGGGAGTGTCAGGGGTGTGTGGGGGGGTTTGGCCTGCACTGTGCGTGAGTATAATTGCGTACTTTTAAATAATCGGTTCTCTGAATACGCCCTATGTGCCATGTGACTGTTGTTTCCATGGTTACCCCCTAGCCTTTGGATTTTCAAGCAATACTTCAAACCTCATTGGTACAGGGAAGCCTACCACTCCTCCTCCTCCTCCTCTCTTCCACTTCACCTTGACCCCACTCACTCCTAGTATACATCTTCCTTGTCTCTCCTCTGTCCCACTCCTACCCTTCCCTTACTCCCTTTCCCCTCCAGCACGCGTTTCCTATTAGTGTCCTTCTTCCTTGTAGATTGTAGGATTCCAGGAGCAGGGCCCTTTATCCTCCTCCAGTCTTATCTCTGTCCCCTCTACACTGATACTGGAATTGTTTTGTATTTTTGTCTTGCGGTCAACTTTGTGTCATCATTAGTACCACCCTGTATGTCATGTTTATGTTCCTCTATGTTCCTGTTATGTCTATGCTTGTACCTTACCAGTATGGCGTTGCAGACCTTTTGTGGACCCTTATAAATAAACGTTAATATTAATGATAAGAAGAAGAATATTCACACTGCCTGGGAAACGTCATGAGCATTTAGTATTATTGGTAATATCCTAAAGACACAAACCAGAATTGGAACACAAGACACGAGGGAGTGGTCTTTAAATGCAACTTTGTCATTTATTAGTAACTGTCAGTACACTATTCATTTAAGTTTAAATTGCATACAAAGTGAATAATATGGTTTAAGTATACATAACGTTAAGCCTAAAGCAAATGCTGTGTTTGATCTAAAGACATCTTGTGTTCTACTTAAACGCACATCTAAATAAAGAAATAAAACAAAGCTTTGTTATATTGGTTATTGTTGCATTATCTTGTGAATTGGGACCAGACAGGTAATGACTTCTATGTGGAAAAGCCTCCTGTGTTACCGAGCGATGTGATGATGAATACAAGTCTTCTAAAGCTGGTTACTCACTTGTACAATTCTCACTAAACCTGACCAACCTACTAGTTGAACAGATATTGGGGTAGATCCAGGACTACGTTTGCCGTACGTTTATTCGCGTAGCGTATTTTCGTGCACGTAAGTTCGCTACACTCCCCTCGGCACACCCCTTGCACGGACGTATTTTGTCAAGATACGCTTTCCAAACCCTACCTTAACTTTTTCACACGTAACCGCAGTGATCCGCACACATACGTATGGGCTGGACGAATTTACGCAGCTAAGCACGCCCATACTGTACACTTTAAATACAAACCCCGCCTACTTCACGTATTTCAGACGTATTTTGGAGCAACGTAAATTTGGCACGCCCACACGTAAGTATTTACGTGACACATACGTGAATGGCCCATACGTACACAATTACGCTACGTGAATGTGCGTATTTTCTATGGTGCGCATGCGCAGTGCATTCTAAACAGCGATTTTACGTCTCCGCCACGCATAAATTCGCTTCGAAGCGTTGTTCTGGATCAGGCCTATTGAGTGTGTATGCTCACACAACCTCTGGTTTCATCCAATTTTGGTGATCTGGTCATGTCAAAAGATTGAGGGCCGTATTGCGTTCTTTCAAAAGTACGCAATTATACACACGTACGTAGCAAGTCAACACCCCTGACACTCCCCTCTCACAGCCTTGCAATTGTGGACTTACGCCTCCATAGCGCACCTCTAACTGTACATTACGTATGCCGTACGTGCGATTCTATGTAACCGCACCCTCATAGACTTACTTAAATGCTTCCCCCAACTTTCATGTAACTTTTCATGTACGTATTTCCACCCCGCCCCTCCGTATGTATGTCCCCAAGCGTGATTTACATTCTACGTTACTCACGTAAAAAAAAAGTTAAACCGTACCTAAAAATATGCACGCAACTCCACGTATAAAAGGATCTGTGAATACGGCCCTGAATCACTATCGCAATATAGAAGTAAGTATACTCCTACGACTGGTTTGTACAATTCTCCTCCCAATGATTGGAAGAGTGTGTACGGTGATACGATCAATTCAGTAGATGGTTCTGATGAGGAGTTTAATCCCTGGGGATCTGTAGAAGTGTTTTTCCAGTTTTACAGGGACCTCTTAATTCTGCGCTAATACGCTTAATTAATCCTTAGCCCCGCCTATAGTTTATCCTGCACATATGTACGCTTTTTTTTGTTTCCATGGCTACTTTAAGATTTCAATCTGTCCCTGGTGAAGACTGATCACAGTTATACACCTTTCACATTACCACCAAATACCCGGGATTTTCATCAAAAACCCGGGATTTTGCAAAAACCCGGGTTTTTGGTGGTGATGTGAAACCGCCACTTCCGGGAGACCCGGGTCGAGAGACCCGGGACTGTAACACGGGGAAAAAGAAGGTTTTTTCCCGTGTTCAACCCGGGAAGGGTGGATTCTTAAAATGCGGCCAGTTTATTTTGAACACGGGTTTTTCTTTCTGGAACCTGATTGGATGCTTATCTTGGCGCTGGCGCACGGATTCTGATGTCATCAGATGTTGCCTGGCGTTTTCCCAGCACAATGGCGCATTGGAAGGATGAGGAGGTGAGAGAGCTCCTTCAAATCAGGGGAGAGGAGCAAATAAGGCAGCAGATATCGGGAACTGTTAAAGATGCCCTTATTTATTCGAATATTTCGAAATGATTAGAAAAAAGGGGTATTGTGAAAACGCAGCAACAATTTGTAAACAAACTTAAAGCGCTGCGAAAACAGTTCTCAAAGGTCCATGTTGACCAGAAGAAAAGTGGATCCGGCTGGCTAAACTGGCCACTTTATGATCTGTGCTACAGTGTCTTCGGCAATTCGGCCACCTGCGAGCCTGTGGCATTGTCCTCATCTTTAGTGGCCTCTAAAGAGAATACGGCAAGATGCAGCAGCAGCATGCCGACACGACCATCTTCGCCGGACCTGTTTGAGGATACTCCACTGGATTCCTCATGTGCAGAGGACGAAAGTTCGGTGGACGACAGTTCATTTGCCCACAGTCCGAGTGAATGCACACAGGGTTCTGTAACGCAGACGCAGAAATCCGTGACATCCATCCCATCGTCCACGCATGATGATCCGGACGCAGCAAGTGAATTGCGAGGGAATGGTAAGTGCGTTTATTTCCATTTTCAAAAATTGCCTTTTCATAACTTTAGCAAACTGTTTTGGATGTCCATATATTTTATAGTTGCAGGTACAGGATTTTTGTGAAGTCCAATAGTTCAATTGAAGGGAACTTTTAGGATGCTGGTTTCTCTTTTTGAGTAGTCCTCC
>WWET01000163.1:443479-453919 GCA_011038615.1 Limnodynastes dumerilii | reverse complement strand
TCCTACGTGACCCAGGGGCATGCTTAAGTATTCTGCACGCAACTCTGTGTGGAAGAGAATCGAATGTAAGGGATAAACCCAGACCTCACTGTACAATATAAATGCCAAAGGCCGCCCACCTTGCGTAACTCCTGTGCATGGTGATTGGCCCCCCCTTGCCGTAGGCTAATTTTACGCACCACATGCAGCGTCGAGCGCAGTTCCTTTTAAGAGCTGAATTACATACGTAGCGGCAGGTCTCTTTATTAATTCTGAATCTGGCTCATATATATCAACAAGACCAACAAAGGCATGCAACATATCAAATGGACCTCATTGGTGCCGTATTGTAAAATAATAAATGCTTCATACACCTTACCCTTGTTGTTGTCTCTTTCTTTCTCCAGAGCCATCTCCAGCCGTCATATTCAGGTAACTGCAATAAGCCAACATCTGGTACAAGAGTTCGTTAAGTTGAAGCCATTTCCTGCTCCTCCCTTGTTACATCCTCCAGACTGGGAGCGACTGAGATCCTGATCACCAGCAGTGGAGTCCTGCTGTGTCCTTATTCCACCACAGCCAACACCAGAACCATGTGGGAGAGCTTTAGTATTTTTATATAAGCCTCTTTTGGTGATATTATTGTGGACAGCTCAGCCATCATCCAACCATCAGGATACTTCATCTTGGGCATGGCACAAGTTCATCGTTGTCAGCTATCATACGATAACGTTTTTCCATGAGACTGGCTTATCCTCCCGTCATGTAAGTGCATTAATACACTTTACCGGTTCTCGCCATCCAGAGGCACATGCAGGGTTATTTTGCATTGTTGTATAATAATTGAGTATTTGTAAATGGTTCTGTAATATTTTCTACCTCCAACAAATTGTCAAACTTGGTCACAAATGCAAAAACGTTGATTCAGGATGCTTCTTCCGTGTCTTAAATCAGGAGCAGAATGGGACATGATCAAGCCCCGTAGCAAGGAGGCGTGGCCCAAGTCTGAATGGGCGGGGCTAGGCAGAGCCAGGCGGGACTGGGGGCGGAGCTGGCCAGGACCGCTGCCTGATAGAAGCTGTCAGTAGCTCTTAGCTTAAAACAGCGCCCAGAACTCCATGTTTGCATGCAGGCCGAGCCACCCACCATGCCTGCAAGATACACATGGGGGGTGTGCTTTGTTATGTAAATCATACAGTAACGGCTGGGTGTAGTCCTCACATAATATATTCTGCAAGCATAGCGTTACATGCGGATTCGTGCTGGGAGTGCACTGTTCTCCTGCGGGATTGTGGATCAGAAAATCCATATGTTAGTTTCCATTGTGGTAACTACTTACATAAATTCCTTTTAAACTTTTAATGCCCAACAAACATGTCACCATATGGAGTGTGGGTCCCCATAGTGAGCGGCCCGAGCCTGGCCTGGTGCTGCGAAAGGTAAGAAAGCTTCCCCAACCCGCTCCCTAACCCTAACCCTAAGCCCCCCCTCCCCGCAGCCTAACCCTAAGTCTCCCCCCCCTGCAGTCTAACCCTAAGTCCCCAGCAGCGGTGTTCCGAAAGTGAATGGGTGAGTATGCGAGTATGCAAACCCATTCATAAAAAACTTTTGGGAGAGGGACAACTTTCTGCTGTCCCTAAATCGCAATGCGAGCCTTCACAGCTGGGTCTCCCAACGGTATGGATACACTTCCACATCAGTAACTTGAGCTTGTATTTGTCCAATTAATAACTAACTGGAGTAGCACTTGTGTCTCATAGCACTGAGATCATGAGTTCAATTCCCGGACTAGGCCTTATCTGTGTAGAATATGTATGTTCTACCCTTGTCTGCCTGGGTTTCCTCCGGGTGCTCTGGTTTCCTTCCACATGCCAAAAAAAAAAAACCATACTGGTAGGTTAATTGGCTGCAGAATTAATTAACCCTAGTGGTGCGTGTGTGTGTGTGTGTGTGTGTGTGTGTATATGTGTTAGTGACTTTATTATGAAGCTCCAATAGGGGCAGGGAATGATGTGATTGTGAAATATTCTTTGTAAAGTGCTACATAATCTGATAGCATTATATAAAAACCTGTTAATAAATCATTTCAAGGTGTCGCTAATTTTATTATCTAAATAATAAATGATTTACGCAGGTTGGGGGGCGCTTACTTGCTGGCCTGTGCATTTCTGTAGCACACTTTTATTTTTAGAAACAGCATATCGGGCGGGGGCTTCTATTTACAGAGGTGAGGTTCACTTCCCCTTTCAGAGACAAGAAGCAAGACTGCACCGCGGCAATATAGGATGGGACGGAAGCAGACAGAGACCTGCCCAGCCTGGGCCGGATAAACCTCACTGCCGTAACCATGCACACCGAATGCAACCACAAGACAAAATAAGTCATTAGGGTCTGCACAAATCACACCGCTCGTTAGGGTGATGATGTATGAGAGGATGTGTCAGAGCTGAGTGTATATGTGTGGGCTCAGGGGGTCATCCCGGGGAAATACAGCAGGAAAGAGCGGCCCATTGACCCTTGTCCTCAGCCTTTACAGCAACCGCTGGTCAGGAGATGAGTAAACTTGGTGCTCTGAGTGCGGTCAGATACTGGAAAGAGGATGTGAGATCTCTTAAATAGTCAAATTTCCTCTTTCACCTGTTTTGTTCAATATATAGAATATATTAAGCCGGCCATACACTAAAGGAGGTAGCCGAAAAATTTTCCCCTAAGGAAAGGCCGTGATATTGGTGCCACACAGCTGTTCTGCTGGGAGCAATAATCCATGTTGAAGAGGGAGGGGGCTGCTGAGACTGACAGAAAGGCCCTTGCAGTTGGTTTGTTGCACTGGCCTCCTGTCATTCTCAGCAGGAGACCCATGCAGATAGTTCATTGGTTGTCAGTCAGAGAAACCTCGGTCAATGTGTGACACCTCCACCTCATGGCCGGAGTTTCCCCTCTGGATGATAATAATTTAAGCCTTTCCGGGACGATTATCTGAGGTTGCAGAAACCCGATAATAATTGTATGATTTGGCCATCTTTAGTAGTTATCTTGTTAATCTGGCTCTAGATTATTGCTGTCAATGAAATCCAATTCATCTAAGGAACATGATAACCTTGGGCCGTATGCAGATATTTAGCGGTTTTTACTACTGAGCATGTGTAGTACATTTTTTACGTTATCTATGTATCTTTTCATTACGTCTTTCAGACCGCATTTCCGCAATCTACGTAAGGAAAAATATGTAGATAACGTTAAAAATTTACTACACATGCGCAGTAGGCAAAAACGCTAAACACCGGACGTATATGTTATACATCCGGTAGTCTGCATACGGCCCCTTGATCTAAATCATACCTGCCTTTAGGAGGAGTCTTTAGGAACCTTCAAAACGATAATGGATAATGACGCATTGAAGTAAAGAAGCATTGAAAACACGCACACAGTTCCGCTGCCACAAATGTTGAGACCCAGAACACAGCAGCGATGCTCCTCCACCTATGTGACGTCACATATAAGTGGATAGTGGCGGACCCTTCCCTGCGCATTGGCCCGCTAATGTAGGACCAGCGGTAGGATACCTCTGCTGCTGGAGAGCTAAGGTGAGTATTGGTGGGCCCCCTCTGAGGTGAGGTGGTTGAGGCCAATACAGTAGAACAATTTAAACATGCTTGGGATAAATATAAGGGTATCCTAAATTGTAAACCAAATTGAGGGTAAATAGGGTCTAGGGTCAGTATAGTTTTCAATAAATAAATGGCTAGGTGGGCTCTCCCATCTGAGGTGGTTGAGGCCAATAGAGTAGAACAATTTAAACATGCTTGGGATAAATATAAGGGTATCCTAAATTGTAAACCAAATTGAGGGTAAATAGGGTCTAGGGTCAGTATAGTTTTCAATAAATAAATGGACAGACTAGGTGGGCCATGTGGCTCTTATCTGCCTTCACTTTCTATGTTTCTATGTTCTATGAGACAATAATGTGAAGATGGCCTCTTGTGGTTACTTACAGTCAACGTTGATGTTATGTAGGCAAAACGTGAATGAGGTCCTATTAGATTGTTAAGAACCTTTATTAATGTGAATGAAACCTATTCTTCACTCATAAATATGAATTAATCATGTTATGTCAATATTAGATGTCTGTGTTCTAGATATGATTAATTACGATAGCTATTTATTATGATAAATAATGGTCCCACCTGCATAATAGTTATCTCCCTCCATGTCATTGCAACAGTTATACTACCATTTTTCTTTTAAGTCGTCCTTAAATGCCATGGATTTGCAAGGGAGACGACAGATAATTCCTTGACGGTTTATGCGAAGGAATCAAAAGATAAAAATCTTTATTTTACTTTCAGCCATTTCATATTTGGAATGATCCATGTAGCAAAAATATATTGGACAATGAAGTGTTACATTGCTTAGGTGGCTAGGATAATTGTTATAGAGTAAAGATGACCACACACTATACAATAATTATTTAGTCGTTTCTGGCAGGTATTCATTTGTTGCAACACCGACAAAGCTTTCCTAAATCCCATAATTAAAACGATCTGAACGTCACTCTGTGAATCCTGTTGGGATCTTCTCAGGACAGTAGAAAGTTTGTCTGATGATTGAGTAATGTGTGGTCTGTACAGGATGTCCCTTCTATCATAGCATAATGTCGGGACACTGTATAGCATGTGACCAGCATCAGAGATAGTGACCCCAGTGTGCCATACTGAGGGCCAAACGAGTAGCAAAATAAACCCAACGGACTAGATCCAGACTCCTGAAAAAAATGCTTGTTTTCTGCTTGCAAGGATCCAGAAAGGGTTTTCCATAGCGTGACGGATAGGATGCAGACATCTTGTTCCGACCTTATGTGTCTTAGTCGCGGATCTTTGCGGCCCTATCTCTGTAAGCGCGCCCACTTTCCCTCATCTCAGTGCCTCCCCCCGCCCATTTCTATGCTAATCCTTCGGTCCGTATATTTCCGCCGCACTTAGGGTCGCATTTGTCTCCATTTCCGACCTTAACTTCAAGGTAGACGGCGTATCACTATTACTACGCATGCGCTGTTGATGCAAATTCGATCCAATCTTAAAAATATGCACGGATCTTTCGTTAGAAACAGATCTCTAAATACGGCCCTATGTGCGGTCTTTAAAGACCGCACGTAGTTAATATCCAGATGTAAGCCCCCTACGCAAATTGCGTACCCTATATGACCACGCATGCGCAGTGACTCCATCCGGAATAATACGCACCTAAGACACATGAGCTTCTTAGATGTGAATACCGTCCCATGTACACAAAATCATCATATAGAGTTCATAGATACCATTCTTTTTCTTTAAAATGAGTGTGGTCTGTGTGATACACACAAGGGATCGACACTAAGGAGCCAGGAATGTAAAGGTTAAGAAAGGGCACATTTTAACGTTTTTGTCAAAATGTTGTAGTAAATGATGCCCCCGGGAGATATTCGTTAGGAACAAACGTGATCTTGGAAGAGTTATTTTTTTTCCGCATCCATTCAGAAGGAAGTGTTTCAGTCTTGAAATTCTGTTCCCATATAATCTATTTCAGTATTGAATTTTTGGTGGATGCAATGAAAGAGTTATGTGCAGTCATATAAAATGTCTTTATACATATTAGTCTTTTCCTCTTTGATAAAGAATTTAGTGAAACTTTGGATTAGAAACTTTCAAAATCGATTAGTGACCTAGGACACCCTGGGGCTGATGTGGAGGGAGGAAGACACCAGTTTTCATAGCGTGTTTTGTGTGAAACCATACGCAAAATATGCTCCAATGAAAATGTGAATATGATGTTCCAATTGCATCTGTATATAGTGGAGAGGTGGGAGTCGTCGCCAAAATGGTTCTTTTAGGAGTAGAGACAGACGAAAGCTAATTCTCATCTGTCTCTATTTCAAAAAGACCGCCATTTTCAATTTTTTATAAGAATGAGTAAATCGGCATACTTACCTATTCATTTTTTTGGGAAGCGCCAATGTACACCCATCGCACCGACCGGAGAGGTGCTTAACACTCTTTGGGGAGTTTTAGGGTTAGGCTGCGGGGAAGGGAGGGTTAGGGTAATGGAAGGACAGTCTTAGGGTCAGGCTGCGGGGAAGGGAGGGTTAGGGTTAGGCTGCAGGGAAGGGAGGGTTAGGGTTAGGATAATGGAAGGGGAGGGTTAGGGTAAGGGTTGGGGATAAATTCATACTCACCATTCGCAGCAGCATCTTCTGTTTTCCGTGGATCGATTGCTTTGCCTCTGCGATTTCTCAACCAGTTCGTAACTGGCAGGGAGAGAACGGCCCTTTCGAAAAAGGGCTGTTCGCAGCGGCAACCCACACTCTTCCTGATCCAGCGCTACAATGTAGCGCTGAGCGTACTAACACTCAGAGCTGCATCGTGGACTCCCCCTGACACTCCCCCTGCCGCCAGCGTACTTACCCTTGCTTACGCCGGCTGAAGGCTACCTTAACTTCAGCCGGCATAAGCAAGGGTACCTACGCTGGGACGGCGGCGTTGTTACGATAACACCAACCTCTCAGCCTCATTACCCTCCCTCCCCCCGCCTCCCTACACTAACTACAGCGTAATAACACTGGGGGACGCCCCCTCCAGTGTTACTACGCTGCTGCTACGGACGCCCGATCCAACATCTGCCCGGCGCATGCGTAGATCGGCTTTTTAGCTCTGGATCAGCCCCCTTCTTCCTGACCACTAGCGGAAGCTGTTTGTCAACAAAAGCAAAACAGCTTTTAAGAAGTACTCCGCTTACTAGCTCCCTCCTATTTGCCGTATTATTAGTCCTGAAATTAGTCCATCAAGGTGGCATAAGAAAAACATGCCATTAACATTTCTGCGTTTGTTGTATTGTTGTGTAGCCAATTTAGTGTTAATGGAAAAGGGGAAATCCAGACAACTGCAAACCTCTTAAAAAAAACACCTATTTTTCCATTTGTAAGTAAAGTGAACTTCATCCCCTGTTAAACTGTTATGTTGTTACCTGTGTGACGATTAGAAATCTAATCCTTGCATTACACCACAGAAAAGATGGGTGAAGTGTCAAAATCAGAAATGCAGGTGCTGGCCTTAGCATCCAATCAGATTTATAGAGTATATTATACTAAAATGATAGGTTGAATGGTTCAACCTGATTGTGTCAAGTTTACCTTCACTTTCCCTTTCTAGAAAAATCCTCCCCTGTCAGCTGTTATTGACACCTCATATGTTCTAGAGTTTTTATTGTGCAGTCATTTAAAATGCATTGATCACCATATATTGGAGGCAGAAAAGTTCGAAGATGATCTAATATTAATGGGAAAATTGGAATATGACCTGTTTGACAAGGAAGAAGTACACAATGGAAGTAGCAATGATATAGACTGAGCCACTAGGTATAAGCATGCACCCCCTCCATTCTGTTAATTCATTAGGGACTTCTGGATCTACATTGGTGGCAGCCATTTTAAGTGCTGATCCTATGAAGTGATGTCACTAAGGCCCAAAATGGTTGCCAGAATGTAGATATCTTGTGTCTTCGTGTGCCATTACTTAATAAAGGGGACTTACTAATCACATATTGTACCCTAGCTATAAAATGCAGCTATGCACTATCATCTGCTAATTTCTAAATGAAACTGTCACATTGTGAATTTCATTATGCAACATATTATGAATGACAGACTTTCATCTCTTCCTTCCCTATTCTGGCTACTCAGTCTTACTTCATCCCACTGCTTAAAAATCTACTTCCCTTTCATAATGTCATGTTTAATGAAGTTACTTGTATGTCAAGTTCAATGTAGAGAGTAGTGTTCTTCTAACACAATCCTAGTCAGGAGGGGGTTTCTTGTTACCCAGAAACCCCCCTCCCCACACAAAGAACCTAAGCACGGTGGCTCAATGAGAAGCACTGGTGCCTCACACCGCTGAGGTCATGAGTTCAATTCCTGGACTGGTCCATATTTGTGTGGAGTTTGTATTGTTTCCCAGAACGCTAATATTGCCTACATCTATTACAATCATTGGAAACCCTCTGTAACCGGATTCCCCTCTCTCCTGGTGGCCACAGTATTTAAAAGGCGCCAGTGGAGAAAAAAGGGTTAATACTGGGGCCAGATTTATTAAGCTGCCAGTTTGTAAAAGTGGAGATGTTGGCCATAGCAACCAATCAGATTCTAGATGACATTCTCTAGTATGTAATAGGAAAGTGAGAGCTAGAATCTGATTGGGCGCTATGGGCAACATCTCCACTTTTCCAAACCTGCAGCTTAGTAAATCTGGCCGCTGGAGTTTGAAGGGTTGCCACCAAGAGTTTTGGGGCCTGTGACATCACATAAGGGGCGGAGTGCCGTGGATCTGCAGTTACGATTCACGACTCCTTCCCTGCACGTCAGCCCACAGTTCTGCAGCCTTGTACGGCTCTCCAGCAGGCAGGGTACCGTCGATACCTGCTGGTAGAGAGATAAGGTGAGTATTGATGGACCCCCCTCCTCTTTCTCTGGGACTGGGACAAGAGTCCCAACAACAGCCCCCTAATGGCCGGCCCTGGGTACTGGCATGGTTAAAAGCCATTAGGAAACAGTTATGAACCCTCTACTTGTCAGTTCTCCCGAACGACACCCGGAGGACATCCTGAACTCGTGGGACACTATTGGTCTTGATGATAGAAACAGGGGCGCCAGCATTTAAACCCTACATCCCTGGTTCCAACCCACACTTTGCACACTTCAAATCTGCACTCAATACAATTACACCAGCAGACTCTCCTAAGCTAGCTTCCACATTACTGTTACTGGATTGTACGCAAACATCAGCCTTATGGTATTACTTTATATTGTTGCTATTTCTCAGCTTAACCCAAACAAATACTGCTAATTAGAGAGGATGGTTTAAAGATGCCTGGCCTGCAGACACACCCCGAGCATCATGGGAGAGAGAAGTCATTTTGTTATGAATAGGCCGTAAGAAGGGAAATCACGGTGTCTTGATGGTTTGCAGACACTGACAGCCGTTGCTTTCACATCTCATGAGACTAAATAACTGCAAATCATTTCCCTTCCCTTTTAAAAAACACCTAAGGTTTTAATTGTGTGTTTACATCTCCACATGCAGGCTTAGTGTTATATGGGATGATGTAGCTCACCGCCCAGTCTTTATATTGGGAACTCGTTAACATTTATTCATCTCCTATGCAATTATTTCTGTGTAAATAGTGATGTCTCTGTGTACTATGTATGATAGCTGAAATACAGCCTCACCTGGAATACTGTATTCAGGTCTGGAGGCCATATCTCCAGAAAGACATAGAGCTCTATTTACAAACATCGTTTTCATATGAAACAGCCCGTGTTCGTGTGAAAACGGGCTTTATCATATGAAAACGAATTGCTCTTATTTACAATGCTATCATCGCCATGGAAACCAATATACAGACAAGACTGGCTATACTAGAGGCCATATGTAGGTGACGTATGTGGTTTTCCAGTATAATGGTCTTTATTTTGAAAAGCTCAATGTACTACAGGTGAATGCAGACTGCAGACTGCTGAAAGGTTTAACCTAACCCTACCCTTAACCCTTGCCTAACCCTCCCTTTCCCGCCGTCTAAGCCTAACCTTCCCCTTCTTTAGCCCTAACCCTAATGCTCCGCAGCCTGACCCTATCCCTCCATGCCCCGCAGCCTAACCTTATCCCTTCATGCTTTGTGGGTGTGCGTCGCCACTAAGAGCAGCCCTATTTCATTCTCAGTTCCGAACTGGCTGGGAAATCAATTGCTTTTGCCTCAAAGAGGCAATATAAATCTATTTCCAACCCCTACGCTAACCCTCCTCTTCCATTACCCTCAGCTTTCTACCTTCCCCGCAGACTGACCCTAAGACTCCCTTCTCCGCACCCTGACCCTTAGACTCCTCTCCCACAGCCTGACCCCAAGACTCACTTCCCCACAGCTTGACCCTAAAACTTCCCTCCCCGCAGCCTAACCCTAAGACTCCCTCCCTGTAGCATGAACCTAGACTCCCCTATCACTAACCCTAACCCTCCCTTTCCCACAGCCTGAATCTCCTCCTCACAGCCTAACCCTAAGAATCCATTCCCCACAGCCTGACCCTAAGACCCTAAGACTCCCATCCCCGCAGCCTAACCCAAAGAATCCCTTCTCCACAACCTGACCCTAAAACTTCCCTCCCTGCAGTCTAACCTTAAAACTTTCCTCCCTGTAGCCTAACCCTAGGACTCTCCATATACTCCCGTCTGGTCCCGTGCGGTGGGTATGCAACACTGCAGCAGGCATATCTGCGGTGGCGGTTTCCAAATGAATGAATGGGTAAGTATTCAGAATGACATGCTTACCCATTCATTATTAAAACTCTAGAAATAGTAAAAAATGTTGCTACAGGTTCAGCCAAAATGAACTTATGGCTACCTGTTCTTTTTCTAAATTGCAGCTTTCTATCCAGAGACTGCA
>WWET01000163.1:423883-443431 GCA_011038615.1 Limnodynastes dumerilii | reverse complement strand
TGTGTGGACTTTAGGATAGCAGGGCCCTTACCTTAAGATCTATGGGCCGTATCCAGAACTAATAACGATAGGAGATTTACCTGTGCTACATATGTGAGTCTCCTATCAGTGTGTACTGCATGCACACAGTACATGGAGGTCTGGATCGAAACTCATCTGTTGCTGCACGAGGGCGGGGCCTTCGCACCATGAGCAGAGTGAATGGGCTGTGCACTCTCCAGGTCTGCTGTAAAATGTAAATAGTTATAATGTAGAAGCTCAAAATGTCAACAGTTGAATATTATGTGAGTATTTGTAACGTCTGTAACCTTATTGTAATGCAGACGGCTTATAAAATAAAAAGTAACAGAAATGTAAATATATGTGATAAATATTTAATACTAACATAATACTCAACTGTCGACATTTTTATCTGTCAACAATTTGACCTGCCGACATTTTGACTGTCGATGTAACAACTGGATACCCACTCTCCTTGCACCAACAGAATTCTGGAGCTCAAATAGTCTCCAGTGCAGAGGCAAACCTACGGAATTTAATTGCCGTTCTACGTTTGATCTAATCTAAATCTAGATTGGACGTAAAGTCTTAAAAATGCAAAAGACTCCATTACATACACAATCCACTGTTCCTGAGCTTCCAACAATCAGTTACTATGGTAATCCCTTTTGTTGAAGAGAATTATTATTATTATTTTTTTAAAAAACATCAGTTCATTCATTAAGGTGAGTGACAGTTGGAAGCTCGGGAGTGGAGTATTGTGTACCTGGTGGAATGGGTCACGTTGGTGGGTCTGTTTTTGTGTTATAAAATAACAATGTTGGACACAATGTACATGAAATAATGTATTGCAGCGGGAGATTAAAGAAACTGAGGAATGAAAGTGAGTGGGAAGAAAGTAAATATTTGCAGTAAATATAACAGTGTCTCTATTATCTGCTCCCAGTTTGTTTAACCACACACACTTCAATCTTGCTTTTATTACAATCAATACAATGTAGCCATGATTAGAGGCATACTGACACTCCTATCCCATGACTTGAAAGGAATGTACTGCTTTTATGCTGCTTTTTTGTATTAATGTTGCTTTTTTATGTTGTTGAAGGTCATTTATTTATTCTTTTTTTTTTTTTTAACTGAATTATTGATGGATTTCTGAACATATATCTTATGGTGGAATCCCAATGAGTTTGCTTAAACACTAAACAGAAGATATCGTCTGATGGGCAAGCATTAAAATAAATAAATAATTACCACCAACCAAAAACACTGTCGTAACTCCTAGCAACAGACCAGATGTTTGCTTACAAAGTTGCTGTGGGAAATAACATTTCTGTCGGAATGGTTCCCAATACAAACACAGAATGGAAGTTGCTTAATCAATTTATAGGTAAATGTAAACGGGTGCATGAAAGGCTGGGGTTAATCTGCTAGACACAGAAACAAAGGGAAAAATAGCCCCAGCAACACTGCCATAAACAGACTATTCTGTTATGGTTCCCACTTCCAGACCATTTTTGGCCATTTACCTTACACTGTGCTCCAGAAATAACCCGCTCTCAATTTTTATTCATTACACAAATTTTAAGGGATGAATAACTATCAGGTGTGCATTTTCCATTGCCTATGGAAATGAATAGAGCTCCATTATTTGCTTCAAGGTATTCTACAGTAACCAAGGGTCAAATAGGCTAAGACAATGGGCTGGATCCAGACCTAGTTAAATGCTTGAACTTAGTTACTCCTGGGCTAAACCATGTTGATTGCAGGGGAGTCATATTTTATCTGTTGCAAACAGAATTAGAACTAGGAGGTGATGTTTCCTATCCCAAGTCTAAATAACATTGTGATAGTAAAGCTGGTCAGTATCTATGTGCAGTAAGCAATTCAAAGATATATCCCTGCATGCAAAGAATACAATTAACTTGACTCCCCCTGAAATCAACATGGTTTAGCCCAGGAGTAACTATGTTCAAGCTCTTAACTACATCTGGATCCAGCCCAATTTTCCTGCTAGGGAGGAGATGGGCTTATGGTCATTTAATAGATTTTTTATAGTACGTTTTTTTTAAACTTTATCTTTCAAAATGGGGAAAATACCCATAATGCAATGCATCTACATCTAAGAATGAATTTAGTTATGTATGTGTATGTGTATATATATATATATATATATATATATTATATGTAGAGAAAACACATGTTTAAGCTGTCAACCAATGACAGCATCTATCACACAGAGAGGTTTGTTCAGCCGCAGAAGCACAGATAAGACCACATGGGTCCGACCCAGTTCCACCCGTTCCGAGACTATTGCGTTCCACCTCTGGATCCGGAAGTAGGGATTTATATTAGCAGTGGAAAATAGTGCCAGTTTAGCAAAATATCTTATACCCACCTACATCTTCCACTTGGCACAGATACAACGCTATGATACAAAGCTGTTACAGCTTGTGACCAGAAAAAAAAGTATTTTAGAAATACAGGCATCCGAAAGCTGGTTTTTGCCTGTTTCTATTTCAAAAATACTATTAAGAATGAATGGGTAAGCAAGCTGAACGGAAAGATTCGTCTGCCACACCGCCAGACACTACACCGGCCGCACTGCCGAAGGTGAGTACTAGGGATAGTATAAGGGTCAGGCTGTGGAGAGGGGAGTCTTAGGGTTAGGCTGTGGGGAGTAGAGTCTTAGGGTTAGGCTGTGGGGAGGGGAGTCTTAGGGTTAGGCTGTGGGGAGGGGAGTCTTAGGGTTAGGCTGTTGGGAGGGAAGTCTTAGGGTTAGGCTGTGGGGAGTGGAGTCTTAGAGTTAGGCTAGGGGTTAGGCTAAGGGGAGGAGGGTCTTAGGGTCTGGCTGCTGGGAAGGAAGGGTTAGGGTCAGGTTTTGAGGAATGGAGGGTTAGGGTAATAGAAGGAGAGGGTCAGGGTAACAATAAGGAAAAGGATTAGGGTAGAAGAAATACTCCTCATTTGCCATTCAGTCTTCATTTGCTTTTCCTACTCGAGGCAGAAGCAATCGATTTAGGAGGCCTTTCCAAATACAGACGTGTGAAACGGCCCCTTCGAAAAATTGCCATTCATACCACAGCCCCACACTCGATACCAAGGTCATACATACAATTTCATTTTAATTTGTGTCTCCAAAAAAACACATAAAACAAATGCGGAGCTTTTGATGTTCACTTCCGTGAGACTCGTACATTTATCATAAGCAATATTTTATCCCACAGATCAATATAATGCATAGACTCTGGGGGTTTATGAAAAAGATAATTTTTCCTTTGTGACTTTTCTTTCTCTTTCTCATACTTTTTTAGACTTACAATTTACTTCATCCAACAGCAACAAAAAATGAGCCTGAGGGGTAAGCTATGAATGGGAAACTGAAACGTGAGATAAGATTATACCAGAGAAAGACAGGTGGTAACGCTGGGACCAGGTCTATTAAATTCCCAGTTTTACTCATAATTTTCTCACGTTTTTTTTGCATGCAAGATGCTGTAATTCTGAGTCACATGATCTATGGAGCGTTGTAGAAACAGCTGGCAGACGCCAGAAACATCAGTACATAACAGAAACTAAGGGGAAGCGGGGGGGGGTTGATATAACTAAGGGCGCATTTAGATATGTAAAGGTAACATCAGCCAAGAGCTATGTCTTCCCTCGGAGATATCAGACAGAAGAAACAGATGCCGATACGGAGGCGGAGCTTAATAACGCTATTTACGCAAACCGTGTACTGAAGCCCAGTCCCTTGCCCATTAATACTACTATAGTGTTTCTGGAGATCGGGGCGTGATCACGTGATTGGCGTAAACTCACGGGACTGTATTCATGGATCCGTTTTCACGTGGAGTTGCGTACGTATTTTTAGGTACTTTTTAACTGCGCATGTGTGGTAACTTTATTTACGTAAGTAACGTAGAATATACGCACGTATGCTTTAGGCGCGGACATGTGAATCGATCTTGGGGACATATGTACGGATGTGTGGCGTAGAAATACGTACTTGAAAATTTATATGAAAGTGGGTGGGAGGAGGTATTTAAATGAACACTTGAGGGCGTGGCTATATTGAATCGCACGCACGGAAGACATATACGCACATAAGTACACACTTAAAGATCAGAGTGATCTATGGAGGTGTAAGTCTACGATTGTATGGCCGGGAGAGGGGAGTGTCGCGGGTGTTGGTGGGTGTGGCCTTGCTACGTGCATGCGTATAATTGCGTACTTTTAAAAAACGGATCTGTGAATACGGCTCACGGTCTCAAGCCCATTGCAGGAGATTTGCCAGTTTTCTTGGGATACAGGGAGAAACGCGCCTATTTTGGGAGCTTTGAGGATATTCCGGGAGAGTCGGCAGCCCTGACATCAACACCATGGACGGGATTCAGGATGTATTGGGTTTACAGGATGCAGAAATACCCTAGGAAGGGGCTTAATTATCTCACGCCAGTAACTGGATTTTGTCAGCGGTACTAAAAAAAATTCAAAATACATTTTGAGCTGATAAATGTAATAAAATATCATGTAAACAATCACAAAGTAAATGAATACATTTTCTATGTGAATCGCTATGAGGTATTTGGACCCTTCCTCCTACACCACCAGTCTGCTATTATAGTCTTTGTTTAAAATTGTAAGGCACTATGTAATGTGCTGGCACTCAGTGGCGAACGCCGGCATCTGAAAGAGGTTTTGGGCCTTTTTCTACCAGGCCACGTGCTTGGGAAATTTATTACTTCTGCCTCGCTGAGAAAAAGCAATTGATGATTCCCAGGATGAAGACGCAGCATTATCCCGTCTCCTAATTCTTACCCTAACCCTTCCCTTACATTACCCTACCCCTTATCTCTCCGAAGCCGAACCCTAAGACTCCTCTCCCCACAGCCTGACCTTAAGACTCCTCTCCCCGCAGCTTGATCCTAAGACTCCTCTCCCCGCAGCCTAACCCTAAGACTCCTCTCCCCACAGCCTAACCCTAAGACTTCCCTCCGCACAGCCTAACCCTAAGACTTCCCTCCCCGCAGCCTAACCCTAAGACTTCCCTCCCTACACCCTAACCCTAATACTCCTATCCCCACAGCCTGACCCTAGGACTCCTCTTCCCATAGCCTAACCCTAAGATTTCCCTCCATGCAGCCTAACCCTAAGACTTCCCTCTGCGCAGCCTAACCTTAAGACTTCCCTCTCCACAGACTGACCCTAAGACTCTCTTCCCCACAATCTTATCTTTGGTCAGGCGGGTCTGCAGATAAATGAATGGGTAAGTATGCTGAACAGCATGCTTACCCATTCATTACTAAAGCTTTCTAAATAGTAATATTTTCAAAATACAGGATGCCGACTACATCTCGTTGAGTATTTTAGGGTCTGGGAATGATACACTACAATACTATATGAGTGTCTTTCCCAGGCCCTAATATATCCAAAATATATTATACATTAATAACTAATGAAATGATAAATTACAATAAGATTTATAACTAAATAATATAAAATTATAACAATTTTTTTTTTATAAAAAAGCAAAGCTGTAGCAATAGAAAATCACTTTAAAGGACCAATAAAAAGAACGTCTCACTATTGCTGTGAGTTCAGAAATCTCCCCGGATTACTGCTAATAAGCGTGCGGCATTTGTAGCATTTTATGGCTGGCATGAACTGAATCAGTTAGAGCGTTATCTACAGAAATTCTCTACAGGCTGATGTCATCTGGTAACGGAAGTATGGGAAGACTTATATGAAGTATCCCTTTGTCATTTAGCAATCCGAGCGGCCCTTCATGTGAACATCAGCTGCTTTTTAATGTTCTACGTGGAATGTAGAGATGTGACATGAGAAAATGGGGAAATGCCACAACCCATGACTCTGGTATTTCATATGTAACAAACAGAACATTCACCTTGCGATGAAATTATTATCAGTGATTATATTATTATTTATTATGTTACCTCATGCTGTTGATAATTTTAGCTAATTTTATTACTTTTTTTAAAAATTAGCATTAGAGTTCTAGAATCCAGATCCAGAATGAAAAATAACAGGTTGTTACGTAGGGATTCAGTCTATGCACAGAGAGTGCAGTTCCTGAAATAGAGACAGCTGAAAGCTATTTCATATGCTGATCGGCATACTAACACATTCATCAATTCAGATGAGTATTAGAGGGGATTCTGTGAGGAGGTTTAGGGTTAGGAGTCTAGGGAGAGTCTTAGGGGTTAGGCTTCGGGGAAAGGAGTCTCAGGGTTAGGCTACATGGAATGTAGTTTTAGGGTTAGGAGTCTATGGAGCGTCTTAGGGTCAGGTTGCGCGGAAGGGAGTCTTAGGGTCAGGCTGTGGAGAAAGGAGCCTCAGGGTCAGACTGTGGAGAAAGGAGTCTCAAGGTCAGGCTATAGGGAAAGGAGTTTTAGGGTCAGGCTGTTGGGAGGGAAGTCTTAGGGTCAGACTGCCAGAATGGGAGTCTTAGGGTTAGGCTACAAGGAAAAGAGTCTCAGGGTGAGACTGTGGGGATGACAGTCGGGGTAATGGAATGGGATAGTTAGGGTAAGGATTAAGATAAGGGTTGGGGGTAGGATATATACTCGCTGATGCACATTCGTCTTTGGGATCTTCGATAGCTTGTCCTTGGCGGGACAAAACTAATC
Source organism: Limnodynastes dumerilii (assembly GCA_011038615.1). Taxonomy (NCBI): domain Eukaryota; kingdom Metazoa; phylum Chordata; class Amphibia; order Anura; family Limnodynastidae; genus Limnodynastes; species Limnodynastes dumerilii. Next base: position 436,784 of record WWET01000163.1, on the reverse strand, counting down.
AAATCCAGAGTCAATTCCAAATTGGTTAATAAAGAATAGCTCTTTCGGAAAAGGGCCGTTCTCGTCTCCGACCTACACCCCTTACATATACCGAATGCGTCCGCTTGTATTGCACATGTGCGCAGAGGCCTGTTATACATCCAAACACAGCACAATCAATGCTGAATTCCGTGCAGTTGATAGCCTCCGATGGTGGGGTGTGATGACCCGTCATGTCTACCTGATATACGCGTGGCATAGCCAATCCCTTATGTACCATTCTGCATCACGCACTCGCCCCATTTGGGTGAGTAACATTTAAGGTAGGTTTCTGACCTTGTAAGTTCCATGCGTACAAAGGGGAGTGTACTACGCTTGCATGCACAGACTATAGGATCGCACACATGTAAGTCTATTCCATACGAATGGATTAATGTGCGGGTGATCGTACTTATATCTGGACACGTCCTATATGTTAATTCTGTTAATTGACGTAGATAAAATATCCTTTTGTTACTGGACCAATTGTTTACATAATGGCAATGAGACAGGTGTTCTAGTTGTAGTAGTTATATATTATAGAATAAAAACTGTAAATCACCGATAATACTCGGCAGATTGGGAGAAACGCGATCTCTCTCAGATTAGTTACTTTTATGTATTTGGTGATGGTTATAACGACCAGACAATTCCTTTTACATTATAACATAATGTTGTTATTGTGGTTATGTTATTGTTCTTTAAAAAGTTACATAATAGTGGAGTATATTAGAAAGTGATATAAAGTAGGTGCTCACACCCATATATTTGAATTGGATGTAGTTTTCCGCTTCGATTATCTGCTTTTGACAGACCACATCGGGCCGCTACAGCGATGTCTGCCATCATTTTCCTTGGCGACAACGTCACTACTGCAACTGCTATCTTTACAAAGACTTCAACGCCTAACCTTAATCCTCCCCTATCTCCAACCATGCTCTTGCCACAGCCTAACCTTAACCCTCCCATTAACCCTAACCAACCTTGTCCCACAGCCTAACGTTAACCCTCTCATCTCCACAGCCTAACACAATCCTTTACTTCTTTGCCACCTAACCCTCCCCTCTCCGCACCCTAACCGTCCCTGTCTAGCACCCTAATTCAAAACAGGTACCTCGTCGAAATAAGTGCATTCAACATTGTACCAGTTCCGGGATTAAAATGTCTTCATTAAACGTCTCCAAAGACAGAGCCTCTGGTTAAAGAAAATGTACCTGCTCCACGGAAAATCCGAATATGTGTGTGTGTGTATGTGTGTGTGTGTGTGCGTGTGTGTGTGTATGGTTGTCTGGTGTGATGTGCCGATATGTAACACATCGTTTAACGGCAAACCAATCGCGAATGGAGGAAATTCTCTTCTGCTGCAGTGTGGTCACTGCAAGCAGCTTTCCCCTAACCCTTACCCTAATCCTCACCCCAACCCTCCCTTTCCCCTTTAACCTTAACCCTCCATGTCACGCTGCCTAGCCCTAATCCTCCCCTACTTTTCACCTAATCCTAACACTCCCCTTTTCGCAGCCTAACCCTAATCCTAACTTTTTCAATTCTTGCAGCCTAACCCTAACCTTCACCAGCCTGCCACAGACCCCACCACAGAATGATAGATAATGGGTATTTATTCAAAATAGGGCCATTAGCTATAAGTACCCGTTCCCAATCACAATTGAGCTTCTGGATTCATCTGTGTTGAATACCGGCCATTTGGATTGGCAATTGGGTTGAGTTTGCAAGCGGAGGTTCCCTATTCAATTGTCCAATACTCTTAAGACCCAACTGCAGATCAGATTGTTCACACAATCCTACAGCAGACCAACAATCAATCCATGATAAACACTTGTTCAATTTTACAGTATGACCTCCGACCTGCATCTACTGAAACCATCTGCTGAAGGATCCTGTCATCCTAAACACTCGTCCAATCTCCAGTCTTCTGCATGACGTCAGCGATGAATTGGGCAAAGCATTTTACTGGAGCAAGCACCCCTGTAAATTGATCAGGTTGTTGGAGGACCTGATTTTTAAGCAGGTTTACCTGGCCGGGCGACTAGGATTGGATGTAACAAGCAGTCATGTGACCCTTTGGTCGGTTGAATTGAATGGAAAGTGCATACCCAGCTTTAGTCAATGTAAAGTGTAGGTGTTTCCTCTTGATGCACCTTCAATACTTCTGCGATTTACTGTCTGCTTAAGTCATATAAAGGTAAATCTGGTGTATGTCTGTCCGTGGAAGCGTCTAAATTACAAGCGCACAAATGCCTGATTAATGCAGCCCTTTGATGGCTGACCACGGTAAATCTTTTGCTCATGGATTTGAATGCAGGAATATCAGACTTCTGATTATCATCATTGTCATCATCTTTTATGTATAAAGTGGCCACATGTTCCAGCGTCCTGTACAGGGAGATGCAAACGCTGATTACAGAACAGTAGGAACGTGGTTGTAGAATTTACAGTCTTTACCGTGACGCAGATATTCAGCAGAACTCTATAGTGAAAATAAAAGTGACATAAGACATGATGGGAACATTCCTAAAACCTGCTCACTAATAAAACACGCAGGAAGAATTCAGCTCAAAAATGGATCCCTATTCCTGCATGACAGAAGTGTTTAGCCAGACCACGGAGCTAGACCGTGGACATAGGCTTCTTATAGGAACCCACTGTTGATGCTGTACCCGTTCCCACACACTCTGCTTTTCTCTATGCAGATTCTGTCCTGCGCCCATATTGTGAGACTGATCCCGAGGTGAATTATGGTTAGGATTAGGAATTAGGAGTTGATATTAGTGTTAGGATTAAGGCTGGGAGCTATGGTTAGTGTTCTCCGCTTCTAATGGTCCTTTTTCGGATGGGCCGATCTCTCCAAGGCATTTCCGAAGTTTCCAGCAAGCCGCATTCCTCAGCGGGATTTTTCACTGCACATGCTCAGAAATGATGCGCACGCAATTGCGGGCAATGCAGACCCAAACGCAGCTCACTCTGCACCTGCTTGCATGCTGCTGTGGCAGGGATGGAGGCATGTAGGGCCAGATCCTAAACTACGTATGCGAGCGATTTTACGCTAGCCGCTGATCGCCCATTAGTATCTACTGCACATGCGCATGGCAGATGTTACACCACGTAACTCTGAACGTACACACCAGCCACGTATCAACAGCGTAACTACGGCCGAAGGAACGTGACAGACATACGACACCCGTAATTACGCTTCGGAGGCGGGGTGAGGCATTTAATCGTACAGTATGGGCGTGCTTAGGCACTTACGTACGTGAAGCCTATACATATGTCAGTAGTTACGCTTTCAAAGGTTAAGGTAGGGTTTGGCCTGCGTAAAACGGGCGAAGTACATATGAGGGAGGGGAGTGCCTAGAAAATACGCGATGAAACATAACAAGCGCTTAGGTCTGGATCTACTCCGTAGTCAGTATAAAGTAAAGCCGTGCATTTCTGTCTGACCGCAGACGGAAATCATTTGCAGCCGCCCCAAGTCATGTCTATATTTAGAGGCTGACACTCAACAATGCATTTTGAACCAGAGCATTAGCATTTCATACTTCAGACTCTAGAGAAGCTCCTCCCATTTTAGATATGGCAGCTGTTAGCAAATGGCAGGGTTATATAACATTGTGTAACATTGCGGGTGGGTTTATTTTAGTATAAACACTGTTTATTTTGGGGACATGATTTAACTAGTAATGCAAACATTATTGTATTTATTATAAGTAAAGGAAACACCTGTCCTCTGTATCTCAGGATGTAAGAAGATGTTTTAATAGATCATGATCTCGGGTTATAGTTCATATCAAAATATATATTCACTTCTTTTATCTGATTACAGAAACATTGGAACACTTACTTGGGATATGTCCCCTGATCATTAATTAACATGTGGGCACCATACAGGGAAAAAAAAAAGGTTATAATGTAACATGAGTCTTTGTTAGTCAAGAATAAAGCATTGTATTATATTATTATCATATCATTATTCCATATTAAATTGAGAGCTATAAGGCTGCTGAACTGGAAACCCAAATTAGAAGTTAGCCAAAATGTAAAAATGGCCTATTTACCAATGTATTTCAAGCCAAGGGGAAAATACTTTTTTTTTCAATAATAACGTAATTTATCTAATAACTAACTCCACACAGTTAATGGAATGCTTTCCATTCATCCTCTTTGCCCGTCACATAATCTGTTCTTTCAGGGACAAAAGAACAGCAACAGGGGGGTTTGTGAGTGCCTGGAAACCCCCCTCCACCCCTAAAACAAAATAGCAATATTCCTCTCAGTGAATTCTGTGGTTTTGTCATTGTGCATTTCTTTTTGTCACCACTAGTGGCTGCCCTACAGCATCCTGTTTGCCAGCCTGTTCCTTCTATTCTCTTTTTGCTGTTCTTTTGTCCAAACTCCAAAAAAGGCAGAGGACAGTAACACCGATCAGAATAAATATCTGCCTGCTCTGCCTCAGTGTGTGCTGAGCTCATCTTACTATCTGCCCACATTGCTGTCATATACAGATAACTGTCTCAGGTGAACAATGTACATCAGTGCAGGGTAAGATTCCCTTCTAGGCTGCTTGTATCATTCTCACCTATGTCACACAGCAGTCAGCCTCTGTTTATGGAAAGAAAGTTCAGTTTTCACAATACAGTCTTGTTTTCAGTTGCCTCTATTTAGAAAAAATTACTAATTAGAAACTTTCTTTAATGAATTCACTGGATATGTTTAAGAAAGGAAGCAGAAAAATTCAGGGTTACCAGGATCGCTAATTTAAATAAAGGACAGTAGTGGAGCAAGGGAGAAATGTATGTATTTATTTATTTTAGGATTGCAACAGTTTTGAGGTTGCTTTATATGGATTAACTTCAAATATAAAGATAGGGATCGCAGGAGATCCAAAATAGGTTGAACTTGATGGACTGTTGTCTTTTTTTTCAACCTCATCAACTATGTAACTATATGAATGAGTAATTATGGCAAATACATTTTTTGGCATACTTACCAATTCATTAATTCAGAAACCGCCGTCGCAGACCTGCCAGAGCACTGTCATGCCAAGGTGAATATTACAGGGAAGTCTATGGTATTAGGGTTAGGCTACAGGGGAGGGGAGTCTTAGGGTTAGGCTACAGGGGAGGGGAGTCTTGGGATAAGGCTGCTGGTAAGGTTGACTTAGGGTTAGGCTGCAGGGAAGGGAGACTTAGGTTCAGGCTGCCGGGAAGGTAGCCTTAGGGTCAGGCTGTGGGGAGGGGAGTCTTAGGCTTAGGCTACGTGGAAGGGAGTCTTAGGGTCAGGCTACGGGGAGGGGAGTCTTAGGGTCAAGCTGTCAGGAAGGGAGGGTTAGGATAATGGAAGAGGAGGGATACGGTAAGGCTTAGGGTTACGGTTGGGGTTACATACACTCACCAGAGGCAGAAGCAAGCGATTTTTCAAAAAAGGGCCCACCCCTTTACAAGCCACATCCAGCCTCTTTACCTTCCAACCTGCTCCATAATTCACCTATGATCTTCTGCCTTGAAGGAGAAATTGGGTTATGTAATGCAGTCATATAACGCACACAAGAAACAAATACAAAGATAACCAACTGCATTATATATATCAGCGATGTATAAAAGCAATTGTAAAAAAAACACCTAAATCCAATAGATGATAACGTATTCAGTAGAAGATGCATGAGACATGTACCAGCCAGACCAGTGTCATCTGCAGGTGAGTAAAACCTTAAAACAGAAAAGGAGAAATAAAAAGATGAAATTCTCATTGAGTAAGAACAGAGCTTGTGGTTTTCTAAGTGATTCCCCCTGAACCGTGACATTAATGGCTATTTCCTTTTATGTAAACCAAGGCTGACACTTTTGGTACAGAACAGCCCTTAAGTGACTAGAACCCCAGAAAGTACCATCTGGGCTGTCAACAGTTTCAGTTCAGCTGTAATTATTATATATAATAGATCATCTGTGTTACATTTCTTCTTTATTCCTGTGAATATTTTCCATGTTTTCTTCCACAAAGTCCAAATGCAGGTATTGTACAACGGATTAAAGAGATTTCCATAACTGTAGGTTATTTACACAAATACAACTGTAGTTAGACTGGGTGCACGCTGCGTGTTTTTCAGATCTTGTAATAAATTATATGCAAAGTTATCTATTATATAGGCTCACGCTGCTCCTCGGCTTCATAAATGAGTGACAGGGGTATAGGCCAATGAGCACGACGTCCCGGGAATACACTGACCACTGGCAGAAGAGGGGCGGGCAAAAAGGTTAATGCTACTCCTCCCCTTTATAAATGAGTGACAGGTGTATGGGCCAATGAGCGTGGCGTCCTGGGAATACACTCGCCAGTGGCAGGATAGGGGCGGGAGCAAGGCTAACGCTACTCCTTACCTTTATAAATGAGTGACAGGTGTATGGGCCAATGAGCATGGCGCCCCTGGAATATACTGGCCAGTGGCAGGAGAGGGGCGGGAGCAAGGCTAACCCTACTCCTTACTTTTCTAAATGAGTGACGGGTATAGGCCAATGAGCGTTGTGTCCTGGGAATACACTGGCCAGTGGCAGGAGAGGGGCGGGAGCAAGGCTAACGCTACTCCTTACCTTTATAAATGAGTGACGGGTATAGGCCAATGAGCGTGGCGTCCCGGGAATTCACTGGCCAGTGGATGAAGGGCAGTCGTGTGTGCAGGTGGTGTGTGCGAGGAGAGCACACCACTTCCGAAACATTGAAAGGGAAGCCATTGTAATCCTACTCTTATTTTTTTCCGTCATTTTGATAGGCTTTTACCTAGCATTGTATAAGTGTGCAAGCTGCAATGATTGTGCCTGATCATTGCAAAGTACTCGGCATCATTTAAAACCTCCAATATTACTGATCCAATTACGTCACAATGTTGTTCTATGTGTGCAGTGTGTGTGCTGTTCCGTCGTTCTGCCTCTAGTTCCTGCGTTAGGGCGTGCATTTTCACGTGATGGAGCAGAGGGTTATGGGAGCAGAGAATCACAGATCAGCCTGTAAATGGTCTGTAGCGAGTCTGGATGAACGGTCATGGTGAGCGGGACTTCAAACCGTAGCTATGGGCTGGATCCAAATCTCCATCCGACACATGACACCCACAAGGTTTCGTATGCGTGAAGATCCTTCCGACACAGTGGACCTGATTCACCTTTAAGCGTGAATTAGCGAACGTGCCTGAACATACGCATGGTGTGGTTCGCCGGTTAGAATAGCTGATATCCAACGAACTACATCCCAACTGTAATGCGCCGACAGCAAAGGTCTCGCGAGACGTCTGCAGGAAGAATGTGTTGTAACAGCGCCTGGAGGGTCTTCAAAGAATTCCATCGGTGTCAGATATTTTAACCATCCCCTTACCCCAACCCTCATCCTAACCCTTACCTTAACCCTCCCTGTACCGCAGCCTAACCCTAACCTTTCCTCTTTTAGCAGCCTAACCCTAGTCTACCCTTTTTTAGCAGCCTAACCTTAACCCTCCTTGTCCTGCAAGCCTAACCCCAACCTGCCCTCTATTGGGAAGGGGTAATTGTCATTCCACTTAATACCCGTTCCCGATCGGAATTTTCTGCTTTCCTTCTATCTCTGATACTGATACAGCTGCGACACAATTGCCGGCTGCACCCCCCGGCCTGGCCTAGGGGGAGGTATAACTAAAAATAAGTAATAACCCCAAAAATGTAGAGTCCATTTTCCTTTAGATGTCCTGTAAGCCAGATATGTTCCTGTTTAAGGTCCTTTTCAGCATCATGTAAGGTACAAAGTACATAGACGCCTAGATTCCAGCGCACCCTTTCATTGCTTAGCATTGGCCATTAGCTTTTGGACTGAGATGTGTGTGTCTTTTTTTCCCCTTTAATCCAGAATGTGGTACACAGCAGCACACTGCCAAACTTCATCTCTGCCACAGTGCCATTTGTGATTACCCCTTCCCATAAACACAGGGCCAGTGTGTAACATGACAGCCCCCAACCAATCTCCACCTCACAAACAGCGTGTTCTCACATGCCCTCTGCCGTGCGCTTCACAAGCGTGGAATGTGCGTCTGGTCACTAACTAAACACCAGGATGTTTTCTTCTTTATATTTCTAAAATAAAAATAAAGGGGTTGTATCCAGACTTACTGAGAATTCTGTACGCAGCTTTCGCGACGGAGAGTAACGCACGGAATTTCGAATTCACATGACCGCGCATAGGAGAGCCAATGACATCCATTCAAACTACAGAGCGTCTGCTCTATAGCCCCCTCCCCACCGCCCCATAGGACACTACCCCCTGGATTAAACCCTAGGCTGTCAAAATATCAGGGCCCCGTCTCATAAGCGCCCTAGTAGGATAACATTGAGCTTGGTAGTGTTCACATCAGCCGCTAGATGGAGATGGTGAATGATTTACACCTATGAAGCTGTGACGGATGCGTCATCATATAGACTACACAATGTACATAGTGGTTACGTATGTGGATTCACTATGTGCGATCTTTAAAGTCAACATATAGGGCTGTATTCAGACCTTAAAAGCTTGCGCTTCTTAGGTGCGTAAGTTGCTGAATGTAACTATTTACGCAATCTACATACCAGTTAGGTAGATTGACTCCGTGCAGTCTTTAAAGACCGCATGGAGTAGTTTAGCTAGGAAGAGGCGTGGGTTACACTTGCACCAAAACTTTTTGCTAACTGACAGTTGACAGAAGATGATCTTTTAAGAGAGGAACCATGACGTGACTCTGATGTCTATTGTTTATCTTCTCGGTACATGACAATAAGACGGGATTTTCTCTAAAGAGTCTTTCATGTAAAGGTTTTCATTCTATACGTTGATTATTTTTATTTTATCTTTTGGAAACAATTTAAAAAAGTTTGAGTGTCATTTTCTTTCAAGTTCAAATCAGTATTATTTTGATCCGTTGTCCCAGGGCTCCTAAAAGCCGTGGGGCCCATAGGCAGATGCCTACTCTACCTATTTGATAATCCGGCACGGCCTATGGGCGCTAGAGCCCCACATAGGAAGATTCCCTAAATCTGAGGTTTATTTTAAGAAGGGACAGTTGTAAATATTCACCAGATAGCAGACACGTGTTCTTGAGTCTGGTAATGAAGCCTTTTTTTTTTATTTCGATCTTGGGACACGAATTCACTGGGATGAAACTAAGGATTCTTTTATGTCCTATCCTGACGTTACCAGGACAAACCATAGTGACACCCAGGAGGAAGCAGGAGAGACTTCAATCAATGCCCTGGTAGCAATTATCGTTAATCGCTCTTCTTCACTCTTCCAGTATCTTAACAAATAAAATATTTCAAGAGCGTAACGTATCCCCGACTATTACAGCATCGACTCAGAAGCATTACCAGACGGCTGACTAAGTATATAAAGCTGGGCACTTAAGGGATCTGTTGTTAGACTTACAATCAGGGTGAACATGATACAGTGGTAATGAGGGTCAAAGTGCAGCCTCGGTAATAAGTCTTTCCGGCATAGCAAAGAACCTGAAATGTTTAAATCAGTGACTGATCCGCATGTATCATGTATTCAATTATTTAGAATACACAAGATTAATTTCACATCTTTGATCTTAAAATATAAGGGATTAGTTTTCCCCCTGGCTGGTGGAAATATGAAATATTGGAAGGTATATGGTTACTGGCAGGCATATAACTGGGAATGCATAAAGCAAAATATAATTCATTAATGTTATTGCGATGGTTCCTCCCTTATTTTATTGATTTTTCTTTAGTTATAGCCTTTAATATCACACAGATGTCCAAGAATACAGCAAATAACAGCTGTCATACGGATGTCCCTAACCCGGCCCATACTGTAAAATGTAAATGCCTCCCCTCACCCAAAATGCCTTTCTTCGAATGCGGTCGCTGGTAAAAAAAAAAAATGTTATTTTAGAAATACACAGCTAAAACCTTTTCGTCTGTCTCTATTTTGAAAATAGCACTATTTTCGCCACAGGTGAGTAGCAATCTATAGGAATGCTACTGACCACATTGGGCCTGATCCAGAACTACGCCTCGGAGCGAATTTACGCGTGGCAGAGACGTAAAATCGCTGTTTTGTACGCACTGCGCATGCGCACCATAGAAAATACGCACATTAACGTAGTGTGGGCGTGCCAATTTTACGTTACTCCAAATTACGTGTGAAATACGTGAAGTAGGCGGGGGGTTGTATTTAAAGTGTACAGAATGGGGGCGCGTTGCTGCGTCCGTGAGCGGACGTTCTCTGTTACGTGTGAAAAAGTTAAGGTAGGGTTGGGGCAGCGTACCTTGACAAAAGACGTCCATGCAAGGGGTGTGCCGAGGGGAGTGTAACGAATTTACGCGCACGAAAATACGCTCCGCGAATAAACGTACGGCAAACGTAGTTCTGGATCTGCCCCATTGTCTCCAGCAGTTCTGCCTCTGGGCTACAGTACATAAATTCTCATGAATATTGGTTCATTACACGAAATGTCTGCCTTCATGTTATATAAATAATGGCCCTGATTCAGAGATTGAAAATAAGAACTTAAAGTTACACCTGGGCTAAACCATGTTGATTTCAGGGGGAGTCAAATTTCATTTGTGGCAACAGTATTATAGTTAAAAGGTGATGTTTCCCAGCTCAAGTCTAATTAGCAGTTTAAAAGTGAAGCTGATCAGGTATCTGTGTGCAATAAGTAAAAGCGAAGCATTCTCCCTGCATGCATAGAATAACATTAACTTGACTCCCCCTGAAATCAACATGGTTTTGCCCAGGTGTAACTTTAAGTTCTTATTTTCAGCCTCTGAATCAGGCCCAATGTTTGCTTCTCCCTTAACCTTTGCCTTATAAATCCAGTACTTTCCTGTGTAGGTTATGGCTTTAGCACCACACACACATACCCCCCAAGCCACTGAAACCAGAGTAAAACTCCCCGAACACCAATTAGCTTTATAATACACCTCATGTGCCGCCCTCTACAACAGTCTATAGACGCTGGACACCCATGACATGAATTACCTCAACCAGGCCAGCAATTTGCTACCCATTTACCCCAAGTGCTAATCAACATTGAATATGTTTGTTTTTTTCTTTTCAATGAATTGAAATGCTACACAAAGTACTTCAATGGCGAAATACGGCTAATTGATTTTTCAAGGGCTTAGAAATGTAAAGCGTGATAATGGGACGACTGTAACGCGGATGTGAACAGATAACGACAGAAGTGTGAGAAATTCCTTCATAAATATAACTTTTTTATTTATATATTTATATTTTTTTTTAATTTTTTTTTTAAACCATGCAACTTTTATTCATGCAAAATCAAAACTTTAAATGCACATTTCTTTTACATTTACCAAGTTATTACACCTTCATTTTTCTTTCTATGTCCCTCTCTCTCTCTCTCTCTCTCTCTCTTTATTATTTTTTTTTTATGCTTTCTTCCTATTGAACTGCCAGTTAATCAATTACTACACTTGTCATTCACCCCAAAACACAGCAGCTGCTCACAGGAAACCTACATTTCATTGGTCGTGGGCCAGTCATCAGACCCAGCTCCCCAGCTGTCCTTTCTGCTTTCTGAACCATAATGCTTTTTCTTACACTCAAAGTTCCTTCTTTCTTTTTTTTTTATTCCGTTCTCGGCCTATTCGAGAGTCTTCTTTCCTAATGTAACTATTACGACACATTCAGCCAATGAAAGGCAGGAAATAATGTTAGGGGGGGGGATTATGAAACGGTGCATTCATTGTAGAGCACTTTGGCACCGGATGATTTTTCTATATTCTACTTTATATTAGGCGTTGATATAAAGGCTGCTGACAGATCAAAGGTTTCGCTGGTAAAATGATATGAAAGGCAAGAGCATTAATATCCATCAAGTTCCTTTTAGGATTTGCAAATTAGGGGGTCTTGGGCCTCCCAAGGAAAACTAGCAGGAAGGTCTAGGAGGCTGTGTTTCTCAATGAATGGCAAATGAGTGAGGTCAGAAGGGGTGTGGAGGGAGGTTATGACCCACCAACTGAAGGTGATGGTTCCGTGTGAGGGCTTCACCATTCTAGCCGGAACCCCAGATCTTGAAAATGTCAATGAAACAGTTGTTAAAGTTGTATGTTGTCGCATTGGTCTGTGCGGTGCGTAAATAATAAAGTTGTTTATTTTTCTTTTGTATGGATCATATATAAACCCTTTTTCCAGTGCATCAGGACTCTTACCTAGGGTTGTGGTTTGCCGTTGCGATCAACTAAATCCCGACTGTTAATAGGCCTGCACTAAAATGCCCGACATTCATTACTAGGTCACCTGTCTGATAAAATATTGTAATGCTGATATGTTTGTTTGGCATTACAATAATCCTGAACATAACCCTAATTCCTAAGCCTAACCCTAAGCACTGATCGGGAAGCACAGCAGAACGCACCAGGCACCGGAACCAGTAAAATCCATCATGGGTACAGCAGGTACCGGGAAGATTAAATGTGACAACTGGTAGCAGGGTGAGTGGTTGTTACATTTAGAATTTTTCTAAATTGAAATCCTGATGGTGTCATCTGTATCACTGTTGGAACAGCGAATGACGGAACAGCGACTGCCTCCCTGACCTAGTAGCGTGATGTTCATCCATTTTTACACGTGACAGTTCAGTGGTCAAGTGGAAATTTCAAAGTGGTGATATGGAGAAGTGGCGCATTCCAATACCACTGTGTATTGGCTTACGTTTTCCACCGGAGCAGTTACGCTTCTTAGGAACATGGGGCCTGATCCAGACATACGCCGATGCGCTGTGCTTACTAAAGCACAGCGTATCGGCGCTCACTTTCCCCGACACTCCCCCTGTGCGGGCGTATGGCCCCTTCCTTACGCCGGCTGAAGGCTACCCTAACTTCATCCGGCT
>WWET01000163.1:402273-412686 GCA_011038615.1 Limnodynastes dumerilii | reverse complement strand
GAGCGTATTACCCATTGCTTACGCCGGCTGAAGTTAGGGTAGCCTTCAGTCGGCGTAAGCAATGTACGCCCCGCCCGCACAGGGGGAGTGTCGGGGAAAGTGAACGCCGATACACTGTGCTTTAGTAAGCACAGCGCATCGGCGTAGGTCTGGATCAAGCCCTTTGGCCCCAGATATTAGACATCAGAACTTTGAATGTACTGAATTCTGTTAGGCCATACGCTCCTGTGTGAGCGTATGGCCCCTTCCTTACGCCGGGCAAAGCTAGGGTAGCCTTCAGCCAACGTAAGGAAGGGGCCATACGCCCGCACAGGGGGAGTGTCGGGGAAAGTGAACGCCGATACACTGTGCTTTAGTAAGCACAGCGCATCGGCGTAGGTCTGGATCAAGCCCTTTGGCCCCAGATATTAGACATCAGAACTTTGAATGTACGGAACTGAATTCTGTACGTTCAGAGTTCTGTAGGTTAGGGTGCAACAACACTCCGTACGTTCAGCTATACGTTGTATCTCCTGGGATCTCTCATCCCCTGTAGGTAATAAAACAAATGCTGACTCAAAAACGCTGTCCTGCTTCACATTGTGTATAACATTGTTTAGCAGTGGGCGCTGGGTTTGGTGGTGCAATTTGTGGGATCAAATCTCATAGCACGGGTGAATGCAAGAAGGTTCCTGGCTCCTCTAGGCATCCAGGAGCTTTACCCAAAATGTGGGAGACTTGCTGACATTCCGGGAGATCGGGCTTCCAGCAGGAGTTTTGGGGCTTGGGACATGGTCTGTGGCGCTCTGTCCCTATGTGACATCACCTCTAGTTACACCTCTCCAGCAGAAAGTATCGACGGTAGGATACTGCTGATACCTGTTACTGGACAGATGAGTCTCCCAGTTCCCCCCTCTCTCCGGGCCCGGGACAAAAGCTTTTCCCACCTCAGATGGCGGCCACAGTGGAGAGTATGCTTGTGCCTAGATATATAGTATGGCCTGTATTCAGAGTACTGAGCGTATAATATATACGTCCGGTGTTTAATGATTTTTACTACTATGCAGACTAAGTAATTTTTTTTTTTAGTAATCTACGTCTCTTTTTCTTACGTAGATTGTGTAAATGCAGTCTTTCAGACGTAAGAAAAAGATACGTAGATTTTGTATAAAAATTACTACGTATGCGCAGTAGTAAAAATCGCTAAATACCGGACGTATATGTTATACGTTCAATACTCTGAATACGGGCCTATGTCTGGGGTGATAGAGACTGGTAAAAGCCAAGATTTTTTGTGTTAAGATGCACTGACCAAAGCCATTAAATGAAAGCAAAGAACTTAGTAAACATTGCAGGTGGGAATACATCCACTGGGTTATTGTAGATGGAAATCTTCTACTTACTCTTCTGGAGTGACCAAGCAACTTCCTAATTTGGGGAAGTTGTCCAGACCTCTCAGGAAAGTTGCCAATCTTCTTGTCAGCTTCACCAGTTAAATGAGAGAGGATCACTGGCTTGATGACCTTCTAATCCTACCCCTCTACACTTCTACTTTGAACCCCACCTCTGGAAGCTCTTAGCCCAAAGAGGCCATTGACTCTTGGAAGCAGAAACTACAGTCTCTCCTGTTGTTAACCAGAGGATGTTCTACCTCCGTAGAGGGGAAATCACAGAATGGGGAAAGTCCTTCTCATGTACAGGATTCAGAGAGCCAGTTCTACCATTCCGACTTGAACACTCACCGTTATGAAACTTTGAGCTGCATCTCGGAATGAAACGAAGCTTGAATACTCTCCATCTGGGCTGAAGACGTTGAAACAGACAATAGCTTTGAGGAAACAGATGCCGGAATGTAGGGCCACAATTTATTTTTAGACACAAGATCTGTCTTTCTTCTAAACACTCTCAACCTGCAAAATGTACTGGAGTGAAGGCAGGGCCAGAACTGAACTCTCAGACATGAAATTTTGATTTGCCATTTTATCCCTCCTTGTAGTCTTTACACAGGAGGAAGATTAAACAGTTGACAAGACGGAAGAGATGCCGAATATGGTGCTGGCAGTCACATTGGGCCTGATCCAGACTTACGATGTTACACTGAGCGTTTCAACACTCAGCGTAACATCGCTGCACTCCCCCGACACTACCCCTTCCTCTAGCCGGCGTAAGCTAGTGTAAATATGCTGGGACGACTAACGCCGCCCTCCCAGCCTCATTAGCCTCCCTCCCCCCGCCTACCTGCACTAACTGCAGCGTAGTAACACTGGTGGATGCCCCCTTTAGCGTTACTACGTTGCTGCTACGGACACTCGATCAACGATCGGGCATTTCTGTAGCTACGCCGGGCAACATCTGCCCGGCGCATGCGCAGATCGACTTTTGAGCCGATCTTACGCTGCTGCCCAGGGTATTAACGCCGGGCAGCGTAGGTCTGGATCAGGCCCATTGTCTTTCCATTGGAAAGATCATCCTCTGTGTTCATCTCTCTGAAAACTAGTTTCGCTGACTAATTTGCTATGGCGGCTACCAATTTGTTATGCTACTAATCTGATATGTCATATCTATCTATCTCATATCTCTCTCTCTCTCTATCGAACCACCTATCTAGAACCAATATATAATTATTTACTTATTAACAGGTTTTTATATAGCATCATCATATTATGTAGCTCTTTACAATTTTGCCAATCGTTATAACGTGACTGAGTGGTAACAGACAGACTGGGTGGATAAGAGGGCCCTGCTCACAAGTTTATACTCTATAGGACATAATAATGATAATTGACATTTAATTTTAATAGAACAACAAGTTCTTGTTAAACTTCCCTTTTAACACTTGATACTGTAAAACATATTATTTGAAAGAGGGGGGTAATGTTCCGATCCCTCACTTGCAGCGTAATGACACCTAAATACATGCAGATGTGGTATTTATACATACAGTATTTGCAGAAATGGTACATTAGCTGAAAGAGTTGCAATTAGTTATATCTTGTTGGCAATGTCACACTTAAGGAAAGAAACTGCCCCAGCAACACTGCCATTAACCAGTAACAGACTATACCATTCTATCTGTAACATACACACAGGATAGAGAATGTCCAGCAACACTGCCATTACCAGTAACACACTATACCATTCTATCTGTAACATACACACAGGATAGAGAATGTCCTGAAACACTGCCATTACTCAGTAACACACTATACCATTATATCTGTAAATTAAACACAGAAATGTCCGTTACATTTTCACAAATATATGATAAGCCACCAGCCACCGTCAAAGGCCGTTCTGTTCATGGTGATCCTAACTCTAAACAATGAGAGTCCCAATGTTGGGTCATATATATATGTTTTTAAATTGAGAGCTTACTTACCTCAGGAGGCTCCACTTATACCTCCAAAATAGCTGCTGTGGAACAACACCCCTTCTCAGCTGCTGGTCTATGACCATTCCCAACAGACTGCTACTATATAAAAGCTGGATAATAATGTCAGGATAAATAGGCTGCATTTTGTGTGACTAAACTGTAAATAGTGTTTAGCAATTTTCTTGCTTTGTAACCTTCACACTGCCATTTAAATGAGTTTTTACTATAATATGTGTATAAAGCAAGGAGTTGGAGAATCCTGTTGTCTACATGGTACAATATGAATCCTATTATCATCCAAAACGCAGAAGTTACATTCAGTATACAACCTACTTCCCAGACCCTCCAAGTACACAATACTCCGATGCTCCGAATCTGTCACTCACCTGCTTTTAATAAACAAACTGATGTAAAAAAAAAAAAAAATTCACTTCGACACAGTTGGTTACCAAAGTAACAGTTGGAAAATCAGGTAAAGAGCACTTTGCACCTAATGGAATGGGTCATGTTGGAGATTCTGGGCCTCATTTACTAAGGTCGATTTTGCTAAAATTGACCAAAGTCCCGGGACTTTGCTTGTAGTTTCTTCTTTATTTGCAGTTAATCGTCTCCAGTTGCTTGAAGAATCTTGTCCGCTTGCTTGAAGATGCTGATCCGTTCCTTCCTTCTGTTTTTCGGCCTCTTCTGGCACTTGCCCCGGCGACAGGCTCCTTCCTGTTCATGGCCGCCGCTACTAATGACCATTCGGTCAGTAGAGGGCACCCCTTTTATAGAAATGATCATGTCATTTACATTAGGGGGCTCTAGTGAGCGCTCTAGTGTTTAAGACGTCATTATTACTATAAAAGGCTGCCCTCTAGTGTCCGAATGGTCATTAGTAGCGGCGGCCATGAAGAGGAAGGAGCCTGTCACTGGGGCAAGTGCTAGAAGAGGCCAAAGAGCTGAAGGAAGGACCGGATCAGCATCTTCAAGCAAGCAGACAAGATTCTTCAAGCAACTGGAGAAGATTAACTGCAAAGAAACAAGAAACTACAAGCAACTCATCACAAGAATGATGACAGCTAAACGGTGAGTCTGAATTTTTTTTTTCATTTATACAACACACTGTACCTTACAACACATTTAGTACAATACAGGGTGGCCACCGGGGTTAATTTTACGGAGTAGGGGGCAATATAATCCATTGTAAATAGTTTTTTAATGCACACATGTATATTAATGTATTTACGTATGTTTTTTCACACAGTTTTTTTGTTTTCGACACCGGATACAGCGCAGAATGCTTAGAAGGCTTAACATGCTGACGCTGATTTTACTATAAGGTCCAGCAATGCTCCATGGGAGGAGCAATTTACAGGACACACCCCTTTGGGGGTACAGGTCACACCCCTGTGATGTAGCGCCTTGATAGTACTACCACCAACTCCCTTATATTCATTTGCAAAAGTTGACAACCACGCATAAGGGTGTAATAAAGAATATCATATTTGTGATCTCCACCATGTTTTGGTTGGAGTTATGGTTTATTTTGACCAAAAATAATGTATGTATTTCAAAAATTGATTAAAATAGAGTTTTACAATGTCCATCTCGTTATTGTGTTACAGGGCAGAGAATGTGAACGTTGGAATGACTCACAGGTAAGGTGATCCTTTTATTTGTATAACACCTCCTTGCTGTGCTCTCATTGTGAAAGTTGTGATGGGATGTGCAAGGCTATAACTGTGAGCTGACTAAGAAGGCGTACAAATACTTTATACATTATTCTCATCAATTTGCCATTTCCCAAAATTGAACAAACATACTGTAGATTGTTGGTTGGTGCCAAGATTGTAAACAATATAACCAAGTGATGTAATCATGCCAGGACAGGCCAGGGCAAATAAAGAACATGATATGAAGGGGAACCCACAGGTTGGGGAGCTGGCTGTGGATCATAACCTTGATATACTTCTTCTATTCTGTATATGTGACTATGCTCTATCCATTATGCAATATTATTTGAAGCAGCATTAACAAGAAAGATATTTTTACATAAATCAATCTAGCTTACTATATGATTTGTTTATTTTTACTTGGTTTGTTTCTGTAGACACCTGGGGCCAGATTTACTAAGCTGCGAGTTTGGAAAAGTGAAGATGTTGCCTATAGCAACCAATCAGATTCTAGCTGTCACTTGCTTTTTGCATACTAGAGAATATCACCTAGAATCTGATTGGTTGCTATGGGCAACACTTTTCCAAACCCACAGCTTAGTAAATCTGGCCCCTAGAACATAATTGCAGACTTCTTGTTTCTCTGTTCCAGGAGAGACAAGAGATGACAGCATGGGGTTGGGGTTACTAAGGTTGGGGCAGGACTTGATGTCATGAAGCTCCACCCATTTTTAGTAGTGCTCAGACTTAAGGCAATGATTTGTATTAAATCACTTGCTTCAAGCCCAGATCCAGGGGATTTGATGACTTTTCCGGGACACCGGAAGCAAAACCTCAATTTTGGTAGTCTCTTGGAAATTCTAGGAGAGTCAGCAATTTTAATCTACAAATTATTATGATGATGATGTGATGTCATATGACTATCTTGGCAACCAGTCATGTGACTATCTTGGAAACCAGTCATGTGACTATCTTGTTTACCTAAACACATACTTTGCGAACTTGCTGATAGATTTTGTAGAAGAACGGAGGAAATTACAGATGCATATTGAAAAGATTATTATCTTAGTGTTTTAAAGGCAAGAACATAAATATCAAACACCACTATGTCCTATTGCTTATTTTATTACTTAATGGCTGGTGAATTGCCAAGAAGGGGCCTAACAGAGAAATTGTAATGTTTTTAAGTCTGTTTTTGCTGGTACATATAGAATTTGTTCATGGAGACACAAATGGTGATTGGCAGAGGAGGTGCAGTGACTGGTCCGATAGGCCCAATTTCAACACTGATACAGCTCACAGCTGAATTGAATCTGTATCAGCGCAGAAATGCTTCACATTCCGATCTTTACTATTGGGTGCGGGTACTTCTAACGAATGGCCCTGTACCTGTTCCCAGTAGTGAAATGTGCTCTTCCCGACACAGGCTGCGGGGATGGGCTGCGGCAGACAGTGGGAACTGGATCATAGAAGGGAAAGGTTAGGGTTAGGCTGCGGGACATAGAAGATTAGGGTTAGGTTACAGGAGATGGACGGTTAAGGTTAGGCTAATAGAAGGGGAAGTGTTAGGATTAGGCTGCAGAAAATAAAAGCTTAAGGTTAGGCTTATAAAAGAGGAGTTTGAGGGAGAGGATTAGAGTAAAGCTTTGGGTGAGGATTAGAGTAAAGCTTTGGGTGAGGATTAGAGTAAAACTTTGGGTGAGGATTAGAGTAAGGGTAAGGGTTAGGCTTAGGGGGGAAATCTTACATGTCGCTGTTGCAACAGTTGGATCATAACTTCTTGCTGGATCCACGGCGTCTTCTTTGGAGCAGTGACTGCTGCCGCCACTACACTGCCGCAATATAATGTATTGAATATCAACACATATTTTTATGTTCACATAAATTAGAGGGGGGTTATAGTGTGATGCCCAATGAGCATGTATTTATGGAAAGTGGGTGTGTCTTGGCCTTTCCATTTGCTGTGATGTCTCACTGAGATGGTTGTCAAAGATAGCTAGCCTTCCCCTGCTGTGTTGTCACACAGGACAGGCACAGCCTGTAGCAGGGTCCCCTCCAGGGCCAACCACTGGTCCAGAAAAGGGCGTATCAGCATGCCGGGTTCTGGTTGGTGAAAGTCAGAGACTCCCCTGAGCAATGACTTCCTGTGAGCAGTTGCCCCACCTGCTGGACAACTGGCTCATTGCACACATAAAAAAAGGTTAATAAAATATAAAAACAACATTGGGACAAACTAGAAGACAAGTGGGACAGTACACTGAAATCAGGAATGTTCCTCTAGAATTGGGCCAGTTGGAAGGTATGTCGGTTCTGTTTGTTATATTGTTAAATTTCTATAAGATTACACCACTAATTATACCCTGTCTGAATGATACAGTAAGTGAAATGTTGTTTCTTCCTTTCCTTACATATTTTATCTGGCTGAGCTTTTAAACTTATATTGGAGACAAATAGAGCCTGAAGACTCTATAAACACTTTGAGGGGATAACTCACTTGTGTCATGTAAACACCAAAAACTCCAAAGTAGCCTAGAACCTCAGACAGCCCATTAGAAATGATGATACTCCCAGATGATGTACTTTGTTTGTCATCCTGTATAAAACAAGTCCATATCTATTTTAATGATACTTTGGGCAATGGCATTACAGCTCTTACACTTTATGGGTGTTACATATGTATCTCAGAGCCAACAAAAGCCAAAGAAAAAAATAAAAACTATTTCCACTCGTTAAAAAAAAATGTTTTTTTTCCTTCAAGCTCATAAAGTCCATTGCAGTGAAATAAACATATAAAAACGTGAGTAATACTTTATTCCTCGAAAGCGAAATGTTTTTAATGGCAGGAGAGTAATTATGAACCATATCAATATATTCTTGTATAAATATTTTTTCTAAAATAATAGCAGTAGTCTTCATTTTTTTTTCAAACACAATAAATGAGAATACTTGGCTGCAGTTTTTAATGTCTTTTGCAAACACAGAAGGGAAGGTGTTAGTCCTTAGCAGGTGTATATAATGGCATTCCTTCTCTGGTCTGTCCTTCTATTGTTCCGTGGGTTGCATTCTGGGAAAATTTCAGACGGGCCCACTTTAAAAAAACATGTGCTCTGTCGACTTTCCTGCACTAAATGATCCATTTTTATTACAAGTCGGATTCTTGTGTTTCTTTTATGACGCGATTGGGGAAAAAATATGGCTTCAATGTGTAGGAGGAAAACCTTTCTCTCTCTCTCGGCTTTTAAGCGCTGTTTGGAATTTTTAGCTTATTCAGTCTGACAGCAATGCAAATGCTGGTGAAAAGCACCACCTATGGTCTCTTGTGGACCACCCACTTAATTGACAGAAGAATAAAAAAATATAATATAAATAAGTAATATATAAAATAAGTTGTGTTTATAAATTTAGGACCGGATCCAGAGTTAGTGCTAAATTGGGGATCCAAAACTCTGCATGCGGGAGAGCAGGGGGTGTGCCGATGGGGGTTCTCCGGCCAGCACCCTACCTTATGTATAACACACTCTCCAAGCGTGCAAAATACTGGATTCTACTTAAGGGCTTAACCAAACCTCTACTGTACAATTTAAATGTCTATGCTCAGCCTCCATGCATAGCTTGTACGTATGGGGGTGGGTACGCCCCCCCGTACGGACAGCTGATATCCGCATGGAACGCAGCATCAGGTGGCTGAGTTCTGATGTGGGGATATTGGTACTGCGCAGTTCCCGTATCAGCAGGCTTCTGTACATAGCATAACAAGGGCCACAGCAGGGTTCTGCTTGAGGGAAAGGCCACCAGGGCCTCCATCAGGGGGGGGAGGACGAGGGGGGATTATTGTCTCGGGCCTGGACACAGATGGAGCCTGGCGATACTTGCGTTGGCTCTGCAGCAGCAAGTATTGGTGGTATCCTACTTCACTGCTCATCGACTTACTATCCACGGTGCTCCGCCCCTTATGTGACCTCACTTATAAAGCCACATAGGGCTAGGATTGCCACCTATTATCAGTAGATTCCTGGACACCCCAAAAGTTGGCAACCATGTCCATGATGGATTTCAGGCCAGATACTGTCTCTGTTATAAAGGGCTGCAGGCTGACACCAGGGGCCCTGGCCTCCCCCAAGAATCTGCTCCAAGTGTCTCATGGGAAATCCTCCATTGCAGCCTAAAATGGAGCATTACAGAAAACCAAGGACTATATTGACTAAACTGCAGAAAAAGGAAAAATGAGGATGTTGACCATTGCATCCAATCAGATTCTAGCTCTCTATTACATACTAGAGAATGTCAGCTATAATCTGATTGGTTGCTTTGGGCAACATCTCCATTTTTCTGTTTCCGCTGTTTAGTAAATCTATCCCCTAGAGAGAGATAACAGTCATATAACCTTATAAACATTATAACCTTATAACCATAACCTTTAATTTATAACCTAATTTTATGACCATATAACCTTATAAATAAATGATAATAATAAATAATAATAACCTGTCTTGATGTCATTGTTTAAAAGGCCCCTTTTCGCATTGCTTTATCTTGATTTAGTGGCCTCTTAAGAGTTTAGAGGCCTTTAGGGTATTTCTTTTTCGTCATTGTTTCGGCGTGGATGGCTTTAAAAAATCTGGAGATATACATTTTGTGAGGTAATAAGCAGAGGAAAAAAAAATACAGCAACATGTTTTTACATTGCATTTCTCCAGAATAACTACCAGAAGATTTCACAAAACATGTGGTTATTATGTAATGACAATCCATGCCAAGAAATGTGTTGAAATTATATTTAAAGGAGAAAATACCCTGAATATATTACAAGATACTGTGCATTAAATGCAGTACTTCATGAGAAGTACAATGAGAAGAACATATGAGCAGACCTTCCAACGTGACCCATTCCATTAGGTACAAAATACTCTGCTACTGAGCTTTCAACAATCAGTTACCTTTATTGAAGAGAAAAATGTTTTTCAAACATCAGTTCATTCATTAAAACCAGGTGAGTTACAGTTGGAAGAGTACTTTCTTCCTAATGGAAGGGGTCATGTTGGAGGGTCTGTACGAGTATGTATAAAATCCCACCCAAACTCTGTCCCGGTCTCGCTCAACTCAGCCTATTTTTTCATAAACTCCACCCCTTTTGGTGCGGCCACATGTGGAAAAAATCAACATAAAATAATTTTTTTTTAATAATTTAAAAACCCTGTTTCCAGCATAGTCTGTTTATCAGCACAAACTGGAAGTCAGGATGGTACAGAAGGACAGTCACCTGAAATTAGGACTGTCTCACTACTGAGAAGAATCTGGAATCTTAATAATCTACTCATCCCGCAGCATAACCCTAACCCTAACCATTCTCATCCCACAGCCTAACCTCAACCCTAACCATCTTCATGCCACAGCCTAACCTTAACA
>WWET01000163.1:378536-402219 GCA_011038615.1 Limnodynastes dumerilii | reverse complement strand
ATCCCTAACCTTCTCTGTCCTGCAGTCTAATCTTAACCCTCCCCTTTCCAAAATGAGTCCATTCGACATGATACTCATTCTAGGACTGACATTTTCTACATTGAATGGTTGTCGGAAATGATACAGACGAAATGAATCTTTCCGCTGTATCATTGTCTAAAACTGGCCATCGCAGAAGCAACTACATCCCATCCTTACTATGAAGGATGAGAGTCTAAGCCAATCAGAAGTTTATTGGGCGGAAGGGCCCCACAATGTCTATGGCAGGAAGTGACGGTGCCGGAACGGACATGGCTTCTTATTTCAAGTATTCCAGCCATGTCATGAGAGGGAGGAACACGAGGAGGTTCCAGAATAGAATTGTTATTCCAGTGCTGGAACTTGAGTGTATGATCCATCAGCATCAAAATCTATTTGTATGTGTTCTACTAACCTTCAATAACCATAGCTGATATGTTATCTGCTTGAGATGTTACCTGAGATTTCGCACCCCTTGCAATACCTTCTGTTTGACATGTCATTTATTTCCCTCTCTTCATTGCCACTTGGTCAGGCCCAGAGCATGACAAATAGGGCTTTAAGTCATTATGCCATTGGATAGCCTCTAGCTAGATTCCGCTGCGCCCTTTATTTATAGGAGAACGACAAAGTATCCCTTTATAGCCTCTCAATAACGTTTCAGTCAAAGCCACATTCCATCTTCAGGTCCTCCTAACAATCCCCTCGAGAGGAGGACAATGAAGGCAGCTAACGCACAGACTGACTCCCTGCTCTAACTCCCTGTGCACCCGAGATGCTTGTCCCTCTCTGATATGTCATAATCTCACGTTGACACCGGGGGTAGTATTGCAGCTGTTTCTGCTAGGAATGCTAGCAGGGAGAATGAGACCCTGCCTCCATTCTCTCCGGAGATGTAGCCGGTGGATCTGGGTAACCCCCTTCTGGAAGTTGGCAGAGGACTCCCTGTCACTCAGCACCTTTGTTGCAGAATTACACTGTGCACTCGTAATAAAGCCTGGATTTTAATATGCATGTATATTTTTATGTTGCTCCAGTCCTGATGAAAAGGTTTTCCTCTTATCACAGCAGAAGGATGTGATCTCATCTGAATGGAATCTGACCTCTGGGGTGCCCTTCTCCTGACTTAAGCCAGCCATCGCCTCTGGTGCCCCCTCATTCTCTCAGGGTGAAAAACTCACAATTGTCTTTAAAGATCCAAGACGGAAAGATTTTAAGCAAACTGCTCTCAGACAGCAGAGGAAATGAAGCCAGCTATACTTTCACTATAAAATATGGGAATCCGCAATGCTTAAGCCACTATGTCACATAAATGCATAACGCCTTTTATACCCTAGACAGGCTGATACAATCATAAGGAATAGATTTCCAGGCAAAACCAGACAAAAAATGCAGTGAATTAACTTACTGAGAGCATTGTACATTATTTCCTATTAGACTTACAAAGTCGGGAAAGAATCGGGCATCTAAAATGTGGGTGGCTTCAGATGCCACTATGGGCTGGATCCAGACTTAATAAGTGCTTGAAATGAGTTACTTTCTGGGCTAAACCATGTTGATTGCAGGGGGAGTCCAGTTAATTATATTCTTTGCATGCAGGGATATATCTTTGAATTGCTTACTGCACACAGATACTGACAGAAACATCACCTCTCAAATCTAATACTGTTTGCAACAGATGAAATATAACTCCCCTGCAATCACCATGGTTTAGCCCAGGAGTAACTCATTTCAAGCACTTACTTAAGTCTGGATCCAGCCCATTATCCTACCAGGTGACAAAAATCCTGGAAAGTATTGAAATTTCTGTTGAAAGTATATCTTTTTACACAATGTCCAGTGTATAATGTCTATATTTTATATCTTGTATATGTTTTTATATCAACGTTAATGTTTAAACCACATGCAGGATATTCTATTCTGTCTCATGGCTGGCAGTTCCGGGAAGGTAGAGGTAGACTCCGACTTTTTGCGTCCTATAGCCGTAAGCGGTTGCAGTTGCCGGTTCCAGCAGCCTTATTTCGAACATGATATAGCCGCCAGCTGACTGGTGGTTGTATCATGTTCAAAAAGGTCACCAATTAGAAATTTGCTATATGGAACGAGCACCAATATTTACCCGTTTCCAATAGCGAAACAGTTTCGGCAGCTGCAGTTAGGGTTAGGGCTTACACTGCAGTGGCTATAGCGAGTCTGAGGTTATGGTTGGGGCTTAGGTGGAAGGTTAGGCTGAGGGGCATGGAGGGTTAGGCTGATGGGCACGGAGGGTTAGAGCTAGGGTTGGAAAAGTGGAAGGTTAGGCTGCAGGGAAAGGAAAGTTAGGGTTAGGCTGTGGGGATTGAAACGTTAGGGTTAGGGCTGAAGGGGAAGGTTAGGGCTAGGCTGTGGGAAACAGGCTTAGGGTAGGTTTAATGGAAGGCTTACCTTTTCGTAATACAAATCTTCATGGCAGCATCGCCACATTCAAAAAATAAAGACCATCGCACTGGCAAACCACTTCCACCATTATCTCAGCAGATAACGTAATAGATGTGAATAAGGGCATTTCACACTGATGCCATATATAAGTGTAACTTCCAATCTGATTCTGATGTCAGCTTTGGAAAACCAGAGACATCTACAGAAAATATTACTCTCTCTCAAATCCTTCTGTTCTGAAGTCCTCTGTGGATAATGACCAACCAGTAACTCTTCTACTCTTGTATCTCAGCTGTCGGAATTCTACTCATACATTGGAACCTGTCTCCGTCGATGTCCAAGATCTTGCAGCAGTGGCAACTAACATAAAATGGTGACCTCATGCCAACCGGCATACCGCTCAGCCTCTACTACGCACTTTGGGCCTGATCCAGACCTACGCTCGCAAGCTATCGTACGCTGGTCGTAAGCGTAAAATCGGCAGAAAAAACGCACTGCGCATGTGCAGAGTGACAACTTCCGGTCGTACCAAAGACCTTTTCGTAGCGGCGATTCAGGCGTCCGTATTCTTTGAGTTTTTTCCGACGACGGGGCGTGTTTATATTACGAAGTTAGTACGGTATGGGCGTGCTTAGCCTGGTACGATCAGCGCGTCGCTACAAAAATTCGTAGTGACGCCGGCGCTATGAAAATTAGGGTTCAGCCGGCGTACGGAGGTAAAGGTAAGGGGAGTGTCATGGGAGTGAAAGTTTTTACGCTGAAGCGGTAATACGCTCCGCTCTCATGCGTAGGTCTGGATCAGGCCCTTTATGTCAGCTTACCCCTATATGATCACACAAATCATTTAGTGTCTACGTTGGTCTAAGATTTGACTCCTCTTGACCCTAAACCTGCAAAAATCAGCCGATTCCTGTCTCCTGTGTTCTTCCCACAGAACTCAGCTTAGCATAAATTAATTTCAGCTCTCTGGGCCGTGACAGATCCACACTTAACTTATCCGTCCTGCCCCTAATCTGCCCACCATTTTTTGGTACCTTATCACACTTAATAGTTCCATAGGGCTACCTTATCATACCGTGCGTAGTTTCCTTCTTAAGGAGGAAACTACTCACAGACATTGCGTCCCCCGCATCCCTCCCCGGCTAATCTAAATCCTTCCCCCTCTCCGCTTTAAAGACTGCACGGAGGCAATCAACGTACCTAACTGGCACGTAGATTGCATAAATGACCTACTTCACATGCGTTGTAGGTCCTTTTGTAAATCTATGCCCCTAAGAAGCAGAAGCTTCTTAGGTGTAAATACGATCCTCTCTGTATTCCATATGCTCTCAGTTCATGTCTCATCAACCACCGGACAAGGTCAAGATTAATCCAATGGGCTAGAACTCAAACTCATTGCTCATACCTGAAAAGACTTGCCGCAGCTTGATCAGAGTAGGACTTTAAACCACTTGGAGTCAGATTCTGTGCTTCCATCTCTGTCTCCACCTGTGCACATAACATATTTTCATGTACTCTTCCCTGGGGCAGTCACTGCTCATACTACTTGCATTGTGTTTACATTATATCTTCCTTGGAGAAATGACAGGACTCTTATACAGTCTTCTGATCTTGTCCTCAGATACAATCTTCTGGTCTAGCCTCCAACTCGGATTCTCCTCTCTGGCTAAATACTATCAATGGAGTATCGCTGACGCTCACAATCTAATGAAATTATTCATGATAATGGAGTTTATAGATCTAATCACATAGGGCCAGATGCAGACGTGCGCTTCTACGCTAGCCGCTGACATAAAATCGCACATTAGTATTTACTGCGCATGCGCCACGTAACTCAGAGCGTACTGGCCAGTCACGTATCAGCAGCGTGACTATGAATGAAGGGGGCGTGCCGGGCACACGACACCTGTAATTACGCATCGGAGGCGGGGTGAAGCATTTAAATCGTACAGTATGGACGTGCTTAGGCTCGCGAATACGTGAGGCCTTTACGTAGATCAGTACTTACGCTGTGTAAAGTTAAGGTAGGGTTCGGTAGGCGTAAAACGACCAAAGTACGCACATGCGAGGGGAGCGCTTAGAAGGCTCGCTAGCGTAAATACCCTATGCTATGTAACGTGTCCAGCGTGTAGGTCTGGATCTACCCCATAGTATCAGATGGGAAGAGCATGTTTGATTCTGGACCATGGTAGTACAGCCTTCACACCTGGGAAGAGATTCATGAGCCAGAGCAGTGCCAAACACCCCCCTCTACATCTGCTGCATGCACATTGCGGTCTCTGATTCACTACTGCTGGCTCTCGCCTGGGCCTGTGCTGCACTTGCCCCACACAGCTATCTATTCCATGTGGTCGGTAGGATGGTCATCGTACAGCAGCTGACTAGTTGTCTAGCTCATACTTTCTAATTGCATACTAGAAAATGTCAGCTATAATCTGATTGGTTTCTATGGGCAACAACTCCACATTTCCTTTCCTGCAGCTTAGTACATTTGGCCCATAGTGTTATACAGAGCCTCCATTTTGGGGGTTGGGGGGGGGCAGCCTGGGCCCGTAGGTGATGGGGCCCGTGATTCTCACCTTTGCTCTGCGGGTCAATGCACAGGGAACAGCTTCCCTGCACACCGACCCCAGGATAATGCTGGTCAGCGATACCACGCCCCCTATGTGTCGTCACTGATGACATCATGTAGGGGCGGAGCCCACCGATATGTTCGAAGCCCCATTATTACTGATGGAGGTCTTGGTGTTATATAATGTATGGTATGGAACGTCAACCTGTTTTTTGTTCCTTGTATTTACACAGTGGTTATCTTTTGTCCTTGCACCTCTTCTATTTATATGTATATATGCCCTTACACACATTTCATGTATTTGAATAGAAGCACAACCTGTGATCTCTTGGTATAATTAGTGTTATTCTTTAATGTAGAGCATCACACAAAATGTCTCTTTTTGGGATTCTAGTGTTAAACAGCTGGAAGCAGGTAAGCGCAACACTGAAGTACACAACCTTAATAATATAAAGATCATTACGCCTGCGCCGCAGATGTCCGTATTGTGGCAAATCTTGCTTTTTTTTTGTTAAATGTATAGACGCTTCTTTGTGATTCTATTGTATATTATGTATCTGAATGCAGCTTGGCTGGTATATGACATAGCCTCCAATGTGTCCAATCACAAATGTTGGAATCTATGATCCATATTCACAGTTATGTAGTTTTCGTCTTGCGTACGTTGTTTTAAGAATTGAGCTACTACACAGAAATGGTATGCAGATAGCATATAGTAGCTCAATTCTTAAAACAACACATGCAAGACGAAAACTACGGGAGACTCTCGAAATTTGGGCAGGTCTCCTGGTATCCTGGGAGAGCCGGCAAAGCTCCCGCAAGCCCCACCAGCCATCAATAATTACTGTAATCCCTAGCGTTACTAGGGATGTGCGGGGCTTGATGAGGTCTTCAAGCCCCGTCCATCCCCTGAAACACTGAAGATTACAGGAGTGGTTGACAGGGGCGGGGCTTAATGACGCAATTTGCATAAATCGCTTCATTAAGCCCCACCCTTTGCAGAAATTCATGGCTACCTTCCGGGTTCTCCCAGAGGGAAGCTCTAAAAAGTCGGCAACCCTGATGTAAAATCAAAGACAACAACTAAAATCAGGGCTGGCAAATGGCAGACATCAAATGCAAAGCTGAACCATTCTCTTACCTTACCCTGCTATAGGGAAGACATTTCATCCTTTAAATTACAGCCCATTAACCTGTCAAGAAAAGTCACAATTTTAACAGAGGCCATAGGTTAACTAGCAAATTTCACGAGAGTCAGGTATTTGTTTTCAAACATGGTTTCAGACATGTTTCCCTTCCCAGCATCGGACAAATTGCGATTTTTTTTCTATTGACTTCTTTAAACATTAAAGGAATTTTAAAAATGTGTTATATGCAAATATACTTGACTACAGATTATTTGAAGGTTTATTTTGTGTCTCTCTGGGATCGTCATATTTACTGCATTTTACTAGTAATATGTGTTTGTTCTACCATTTGGCCTTGGTTATAATACCACAGAATGACTGTATTTTGGACTATAGAGATTACAGCATTTTCAGAGCAGACAACTACCTAAAAATTCCAGGGACAGTAAACACGGTTCAAACATTTGTCCCTGAAAATATTTTCCTATTTTTCAGTTCATACCCAATGCATATGATTGACAATGACGTCTTTCTCCTCAAGGCTTTAGAAATGGATCATATACTAGTCATACACTACAACGATTATGCGGGCAATCATCCAATTACCAGGTGATTGGGCTATTAATTGCTGAAGTGAGTGGTCATCATGGATTTTCCAAACACTCAATAATCGCACCAGGAATGTTCTGCTAGGATTATTTGATAGTATGGCGTGCATAAATATATCAGGCTTAAGCTCCCTATGATAGTGCAGATCCAATCAGCTGAGTGAGCCTCCTGTCAATCTCAGTAGCCCCTCCCTCTTCAGCATTGGATATTAGTCCTAGCAGGAGAGGTGAAGGGCACTGATATTGGGAATTTTTCCCTAGGGGAAAATTGTCCTGTTTATCAGCCACTTCCTGTTGGGACTGATAATTGTGCTCTGTGGTCAGCTTAATTGTGTAGAAAATAAAAATAAAAATTTGATTCATTAGACAATGTGTATTGTGATATTATAATAATACTGTTGGAAATAGATGGTCGCTGCCTTTTTTGGGCAATATTTTAAGGGTTATATATTGTGCAAATCGTTGCCACAGTCACAGATGACATTGGGAATCTACACAAGTCCAAGTTTCCTCTACAGAGGTTTCCTTCTTACCAGAAAGATCCATTAGGACCACCCTTAAACTTGTTAAGACCGCTCACTGTGAGCTGCTGACATCATCTGTATAGGACGCAACCACCAAGTTACCTTCTATACAAAAGCAGCAACAACAACAGCATACATGAGTCCTGAAACTGCCCCTCTACTACACAAATATATACGTTTGTGACACTCCCAAGAAGGGAGAACCTGGTGGCAAAGGGGAGATAGAAAAAAATGAGTCCACTGTATGGTAATTAATCAAAAGACACCAAAATATCCCACTGTCTCGTCAGCTGGGCTTTAACTCAGACGCATAATCTACACCAAGGGCCAGATTTACTAAGCTGCGTGTTTGGAAAAGTGGAGATGTTGTTTATAGCAACCAATCAGATTCTAGCTCTCACTTTCCTATTACATACTAGAGAATGTCAGCTAGAATCTGATTGGTTGCTATGGGCAACATCTCCAGCTGCTTAGTAAATCTGGCCCCAAAGGTGGCCAGACAGTAACGACATGGGACCTGATTCACAAATAAGTAAGAACAGGATTGAAATGTGTATATTTAAGAACACTTAAACTGAGCATGCTCAGAACGCAAAACTAGGCACTGAAACCATAAAAAAATAGAATAGAAAAATTATTCACGGATAAGAACGGCTACTTAGGAATGATTCATGCTTAGGAATCTCCTGACTTCCCCATGCGTGGCTAGAGAGGCAAGACTCTTAATGCAAATGAGCAGCATTCGGGCTACTATGTACAGGTTGGGCGTTCCTCGAGCCTTAAGAATGATTCACAGTTAAGATGGCCTTGTGGAAACTAACATACGCACGGGAAAAGATAAGAATGCCCCCTACCATTCTTAAGTTGACATCCGCATGGTTAACAGAGAGCCAAAGCCTTATGCTTTTATGTTTGTTCAACACACATCTGCTGTGTGATTATAATGAATGCATGTGTTCACTTTTAGTTAAACAATTAAAGGTTTATCTTTTAAAACTGCTGTTTTGTCACCATTTTGTGTTTGACTTTAAATTTGAAAGGTGCTCGTTATTTACATTTATTTGCAGATTGTGCATGATTTCATTGTTTGTTGTAAACATTTTTCAAACATAAGTTTTTTTTATTTAACTTTTAGCATGTTTGCATTGTCTGTGTGAGACCTTAAGATACTAATTTTGTTTAGGTCTAATTAATGTAGATATTTATTATTTTGATATTTATGTTATAACAGCTTTGAAAGTGTAGATATTTATTATTTTGATATTTATGTTATAACAGCTTTGAAAGTTGAATGGTTCTTTCTCAGTCCTTTAATAACTATTTATGATTTTAATAATTTTCTACATTTTTGCATATTGCATTTTTTAAGGTTATTAGGTTTTTGGTTACTTATGTTAATTATAAAACAAAGAAAGCCTAAGAAAATCAATCTGCTTCTTAACTGAATCAATTAATGTGTTTCTTAGTTGTGAATCATGAGGATATTAAAGATCCTAAATATACTCACGACTCTTAGTTGGGAAACAAAGCCGTTCCTAAATATACGCACCTAGAGATCAGAATGTTCTTAGCTTCTAAGAAGCTAGGGGTGTGGTTAGCATTTTTCTCTAGGCTCTGTGAATCATTCTTACTTATCTTTGCTGTGCGAAAATTTAGGAACGTTCCTATATTCTTTCTTAAGTGTGAATCAGGTCCATGGAATCTACTTTTGTTTAGTCACTGTGGGGTGAACTACCTACTGCAGTTTCATTTCAGTATCCATAGGCTCCCCAGTAGTACAGACCTCAATATCTGTGTTACATGTACTTTTCCAATATAGTGTTCTCATTTCATGCCATTGACTGCTTGCTACTCCATATCACAAACCCTCTGTGACCGATTTCCAGAAACGCATGAGATAGGCTGCAATAGCCTTCTGGGAGATGGGTCACACAGTCCACTTAGTTCAAAGCAGTTGGACATGTGATCTACTAATAGAGGCCCTTTAATCATAATCTACCTTTGGACCAAGTCTGGCCTCCACCAATCTAGACTAGTTAGACTAGTATGGGATTGTGATGGAAGTCGGTCTGCTCAATTCGTTAGTCAGTTCCCCAATATAGCTCTCAAAGGTCAACCGAATGGAGGAAGGGAGAACCCGGAGGGAAGCCATAGATTGCTGCAAGAGGACGGGGCATAATGATGCGATTTATGCAAATCGCGTCATTAACTCCCACCCCCTGTCAATCATTCATTTAATCTCTAGTGTTACATGGGATGGACAGGGGCTGATGACGTCATCAAGCCCCACCCATCCCTAGTAACTCTAGGGATTACAGTTGTAATTGATAGCTGGTCGGAGCTTGCGGGAGCTTTGCCGGCTCACCTGGGATCCCGGGAGAACTGCCCAAATTTCGGGAGTCTCCCGGATATTCCGGGAGATTCAGGAACCCTGAGGTGCAGTCTTATTGATGGTTTGTAGGTTAGCAAAAGGATTTTGTATTTGATTCTGGAGAGAGTGGCATGGGTTGTTCTATGTCAGTGTGCTAGAGGGTTAACACAGTGTGGCATTATAACAGATGTAGGCAACCTAAAGCACTCCAGGGGCTAGATTTACTTAACTGTGGAAAAGGAAAGGTGGAGATGATGCCCATAGCAACCAATCAAATTCTAGCTCTCATTTTCCTATTGCATACTAGAGAATGTCATCTAGAATCTGATTGGTTACTATGGGCAACATCTCCATTTTGCTCCATGTGTTGCGAACCTACAAGTTCCATAATTCTTTGTCAGGTATCCAATATACTTGAACTGTTGAAGCATGCTGGGAGTTGTAGTTTTAAAACATCTAGAATGCCTCAGTTTGCCTATGCCTGCATTGTAATATGTGGATTTTATCCTTCTTCCGAATCACTCCCACACAGATCACAAGTTATTCATTTCCACACCAACAGATACATTTTTTTTTTTGTTCACTACAGAGAAAGGAAACAGGAAAAGGGAGAGAAAACCAGGAAGATGGGGTCAGAA
Organism: Limnodynastes dumerilii; assembly: GCA_011038615.1. Classification (NCBI taxonomy): domain Eukaryota; kingdom Metazoa; phylum Chordata; class Amphibia; order Anura; family Limnodynastidae; genus Limnodynastes; species Limnodynastes dumerilii. The sequence goes on along the minus strand of WWET01000163.1, from coordinate 391,943 downwards.
GAGGAACATGAGGAAAGAATTACTGAATTAAAGATTACACTGTTTATTTGCACAAAACATGACTACTTTATTTAAAGTCTTACAGGAACCCATTCAGAATGATTAAAGTCTGCCCAGAAGAGTTGGGATATTCTGCTTATGACAACAATGCTGCAGTTTCACAGATCTTTCATTTTCGTACAGCGGCTAATTGCAGTTTTATTCATTGTGCTGGAATAGTGATGGATGATAAAACGGCCCCGCTGATTCATAAACCACATCCATCCTCTACACGCTGTTCAAGTCAATGGAATTTGCTGTATCACATTGCAGACCCTCCAACATGACCCATTCCATTAGGTACAATTCTAATCCGCTCCTGAGCTTCCAACTGTCACTCACCTGGTTTCAATGAATGAATTGATATTTAAAAAACTATTTGCCTCTTCCATAAAGGTGGTTGCTATAGTAACTGACAGTTGGAAACTAAGGAGCAGAGTATTTTGTACCTGATGGAATGGGTCATGTTGGAGGGTGTGACATTGTAGAAGGCTTTTTTCAGATCAGGAGAGCGTCAGACTTGCTGAGCGTTGTGTGGCTTTAGTCTAAAGCTGGCCACACACTAGACAGATTGTCGCCCTGCTCATACAATTATTGTGGATTGGACCAATAATCTCTGTTGTGTGTCATACCCTCCAACCCTCCATTCCATTAGGTACAAAATTTTCTGCTTCTCAGTTTCCAAATGTCAGTTACTATGGTAACCTTCTTTATTGAAGAGACAAATCGTTTTTTAAATATCTGTTAAGTCTTTTCACCAGGTGAGTGACAGTTGGAAGCTCAGGTGTGGAGTATATTGTACCTAATGGAATGGGTCATGTTGGAGGGGCTGGCGTGTGGTGCCGATGGATTTCTGAAACCTTAGATCATGGGTGGCCAAGCTCGGGCCTCGTGAGCTACCAACGGTCCATGTCCTCCAAGTCTCCTTGTTGGAGCACAGGTGTGTTCATTACTGACTGACACATTCAAAAAAATCTACAGATGGTAGTGATTATCTCACCTCTGACTATCTGAGGAGACCTGGAAAACATGAACCGTTGGTAGCTCACAAGACCCGAGCTTGGCCACCCCTGCCTTAGATTATCGTCCCAGAAAGGCTCTTGGCTAATAATGTGATCCTTCAGAATTCCTAAATGGTTATTATCCAGAGGGGGCAATATTGTGCAGTGTGTAGGCAACTCCGATTATCAGACCCTGTACATTCCCCATCTGTCTGACTCCATAATTATCAACAAGTACAGCGTACAGCGCATTCTTCAAGATATACAGGGCTTCCATTACTGTATTACTGAATAGCGTCAGATAAACAGAGAAACTCCACCCAGGTGGTAGAGGGGCCAGGCATTTCTCAGTCAGCCAGCCAATTAGAAAGCTATATGGGTCTCCTGCCATGATTGACAGGAAGCTAATCGCTGCAGAGGCTGATGGAAGACTCTTGCAGCCAATCAGCTGTAATGACCTTCTGTCAATCTCAACAGCCCCTCCTTCCTCAGCATAGATTATCACTCCCAGAGCAGTGTGTGGCGCAGATATCAGAACCTTCGGGAATATTGTCCCATTTATCAGCCCCCTCCTGCTGGGAACGGGAATTGCTCTAGTGTGAGCTCAGCTTAACAAATACCACATAGATGTGTCACATAACACTTACATGTATACTCTTTCTATAGCCCATAAACTCTCCGTACATGGAACAACTGTGCCGTGTGACTGGATCATACAGACCAGTAAGATGTTTTACATGCAACTTGCATGGCTGGCTTTGTGGTATGTATGTAGCACTTACCCTCTTGTACCCTTCCTCATTACCTTGTGTAGCAGTGCTCCTCACTGTGTCTGCAGGAGGAGGAGCTCAGTGGTGATCTTTATGTATAATTACCTTTCCTCATTACCTTGTGTAGCAGTGCTCCTCACTGTGTCTGCAAGAGGAGGAGCTCAGTGGTGATCTTTATGTATAATTACCTTTCCTCATTACTTTGTGTAGCAGTGCTCCTCACTGTGTCTGCAGGAGGAGGAGCTCATTGGTGATGCCTTTATCTATAATTACCTTTCCTCATTACCTTGTGCAGCAGTGCTCCTCACTGTGTCTGCAAGAGGAGGAGCTCAGTGGTGATGCCTTTATGTACAATTAACCTTCCTCATTACCTTGTGTAGCAGTGCTCCTCACTGTGTCTGCAGGAGGAGGAGCTCAGTGGTGATGCCTTTATGTATAATTACCCTTCCTCATTACCTTGTGTAGCAGTGCTCATCACTGTCTGCAGGAGGAGGAGCTTGGTGATGTTATGTATGGAATTCCCTTATACTGTATATCACGGAGCTGTGTATCTCCCAACTTTTCCTCTGAACAATAGACTTGTCCACAGATAGACCTGAGATACAATGATAAGATTTTATAATTGAGTTGGATAAAACAGCAGGACATATAAAATCACACACAATTGTATACAATTCTACAAGTAGTTTTTTCATTAAAATGGTGTATTGTTATGTATTGTTACTGTATAATGCGGTGTTTGTGTTGTGACTGTAGCACAGACACATTACGCTGTTTGTTTGATATTGAACTTTGTAACAAACAATGACATCAAATATTGTGACGCTTTACCATTCTCTGGTGGTTTATTTTGATTAGTGGATTTAATAAAAGCACAAGACTTTGCTGTTATGACTACTTTCACGGCCAGAGATATGAGATGAACATTCCTCATATCATTGTGACCACAACACAATTCAATCTTCATTATCGGTAATTCACTTGGGCTTTTTATTTATTGTGGACTGGGAAAACCTTATGGGTTAGAGGTAAAGGTGCGGCTGAATTCCCAAACGTTTATGTCAGGGTTGCTGACTTTTGCCAGCTTCCCTCCGGGATCTCCCGGAGTGAAGCTAGCGATGCATGCAGGGGGTGGGGCTTAATGACGTGATTTATGCAAATACAGATCAGCCAATCAGAGCTCCCAACTCTAGTTGGTCTGAATCCCTGTTAGGCACCAGTGTGAGAGCAGCATCCTGGCTACCCAGCAACAGCCAGGATCTTCTTGAGCAGCCAGGAGTGAAAGAGTTTGTGGCACTGCGACTAACGCAGCACTACATAACACCGCCTTTGGAGAACATTCCAGCACGCAACGCAGCATTGAGCGTGCTGCATTCCAAAGCGTATCAGACCCATTCACCCTTCCGCAGTCCACTCGCATCAGGTACAGTCCTTGCGCATTCTGAATTATATTTTATAGTCAGAGAGATTAATGTTAATGGTTAAATTTCTCTGGTGGAACATGAAACTTCCAACCACCAAATTGTTGAATGGGATTAATATTCAGTTTTAAAATGTGTTTTTTTTTAGTTACTTGGGACCAGATTCACAACAACACATTTTTATACTTCCGTGCCTAGATATCCACGCCGAAATACTACACATGCGTAGATTTTTTTTTACGCCATCTACGTAGTGTTTCGCTACGTAGATAGCGTGCATGCGGTCTTTAAAGACTGCATGTACACAATCTACGTAACGAAGCGCTACGTAGATAGCGTCAAAATGTTACTACGCATGCGTAGTATCTCGGCACGGATATCCAGAACCGTAAATATAAAAATGTGTTGTTGTGAATCCGGTCCCTGGATACTATTGCTTGGGTCCAATTAAAAAGAACAAAGGCACTGACTGGGAAGGCTTACTCTGGTGATTGAGAAGGTGGCGTGACACTGATGCATTAATGTACATAATAACAAAAGCTAATAATGATGTGTGATGGAAATAATCCTGGCAATGGTATTGCCAATCTATGCAGGATTTGCCTCTTCATTTAAAAATAGGAAATGTATCCATCCAAGAGGAAATCTAATTGTCATTCTAGCTAACAGGGGAGTTTTATGTTTCCTCTATGAGGAAAGAGATTAGGAGGTATATTTGGAATTTGTTACTTTGCACAATGCATATAAACTTTCAAAAATATTCTACCCCTGAGATGGTTGAGAAGAGGTCAACTGAGAAAGGAACCCTGGGAGAGATGTAGCAGACTTCTAAGCATAGTCACCAGCGTTCTGGAATTATTTTCAGGGGAACACTGCTATGCCAATACTCTAAGTACAACCTAGGACCGGATCCTAGCCACCGTCCACACAGAAGTCTGTCTGTCCGCATGAAAGGTTTAGGCGGGTGGATGGGACACAAAGTTCCGTACGTATGGAGATTCGTCACGGAACATCTGGCACGTGCATGCACATTGCCATTCTGACAGCCGAGTTTCACATCTTGTGTTTGGAATTTGGCTGTCGTTAATAACTGTGGATCTGGTCCATAATTAGGATATTGATGCCACTGCTGTGGGCACATTCCATAATAACAGGGCCACTAACCAGTCAGAAGCTTGCCGAACCTTAACCCTCACCTAACCCTAACCATTCCTGCCCTGCAGCCTAACCTTAACCCTCCCCTATATATATAATTATGTACCGGCGCTTCCCCGTAATCTACAACGCAGCTGTGATTATACAGGACCTAGTTCCTGTGATTTGGAAATAGCAATTAAGAAAAAAACAGCGCTGGAGTAGATAGGTATAATTTAGATTAAAAATAAATAAAAATAAGAAATCCACAGTTAATTTGGAAGCTTTTCCGTACCAACAGACGGAGTATATATTGCCGAACTATCACTCACCATCCTGCCGCTAGTTATCCCGTATAAAGATCAACATCAGATCTTCATTCAATTTCTTTCTTCTCAGCTTGATTTAAATGTGATAGATCTCCTGTGCTTTATATATGCTGCATGTTGATATTGCATCTGCTTAATCGTTAAATGTCTGTAGAATTCCATTGCTAATTTTAATTTACATTCAATTTATTGAATTTATTATTGCTACAAATGTTTTAATAAATATTTTTTACTGTTTCATATAACTGTGGATTTCTTATTTTTATTTATTTTTATTTTTTATCTAAATTATGCTTAACCCTCCCCTAATCCTAAGCATCCCCGTCTCGCAGCCCAGATATATGAGGGTATGTCATATTGTCACTTCTCCCACTGATTTAATTGAAAAGCTTTTATTTCTTTATTTTCTTACCAACACTTCTAAATGTCCACTTTGACCACTGCCGCAGCCTAACGTTTAACCCTTAACTTCCCATGCCAATGGGAGTAGAGATTGTTGGTCCACAACACCAACCCTTTTCCTAACCATGGACCTGATTGACAGATGAGAACATGTGTTGTTTTAGGTGCGTATTTTTACGAAGGTATATACTTCGCATGCGTAGTAACTTTTTTACGCTATTTATGTTGGACTTAGGAACGCAAATGCCGTGATTCTACACTACGAACCTAAAGTCGATAGGTTCGTTGTAACTACGCTGGAAGGGGTGTGCTGCGAATAATTAACTTGGCAGATAAGAAGATTGGGTAGAGGGAGGCATTTAAATGACTAAAAGGAGGCGCGGTTATGCAGACACGTTCGTAATTAGATGCCCTACACACAAATGCGAACCTACAGTTAAGGGAGCCCTATGGCACTCGTGCATCTCTTAAGAACCTGAAAACCAGGGTCGTGCAGAGGAAGTTGCCTTGCTACTAATTACGTATATTTAAGAACCTATCGCGTTCTTAAGTGTGAATCAGGCCCCACAACCCTAACCCTCCCCTCCCCTTACTTTACCTTAACCTTCCCTTCCCCGCAGCCTGACCCTAACCTTCCCTTTCCCGCAGCCTGACCCTAACCTTCCCCTCCCCCCAGCCTGACCCTAAGCCTCCCCCCACCCCATCCCAACCCTAAGTCTCCTTTTTCTGCAGCTTGATTCTAACCATGGCCCTAACCGGGGGATTTCGATTGCATAGCAATCGATCCACGGAGCACCAAACTTTAAGGTAAGGCAAAAAACTACCCCAACCCTTTCCCTAATTCTAACCCTAACCTGCCCTTCCCCGCAGCCTGACCCTAACCTTCCCTTTCCCGCAGCCTGACCCTAACCTTCCCTTCCCTACAGCCTGACCCTAACCCTCCCTTCCCCGCAGCCTGACCCTAAGACCCCCCTCCCCAAAGCCTAACCCTAGGACTCCCCTCGCCAGAGCCTAACCCTAAGACTCTTCTCCTCACAGCCTGACCCTAATACTCCTCTACATGCAGCCTAACCCTAAGACTCCCTTTCCCACACCCTAACCCTAAAACTCCCCATAGAGTGGTACTCACCTGTCCGGTCGGTGTGGCTGGTGCGACAGGTCTGTGGCTTAGCTTCCAAAGAATGAATGGGTAAGTATGCATACTTCTAAAATAGCATTTTCGTAACAGCGACTCACACTGGGCTCTCAGTTACCCTGGCAGTTGCCCCTGCAATCCTTTTGGTGGTCAGATTGGCGTGTTGCACTTATTGTAACATACATTACGTGTCCATTTCTTCAGCGTATAAATGACACCCATGGATCTGTCATTATGTTTTTAAACATTTAATAAATTCTACAGTTCATGTCCACAGCCTATGTCATAAATGCATTTAGAGTAGACGTAGACTTGCCATTAGCACTAAATGCAGTATGATATGCGGACAGAACCCACAGGCGTAGATGAAAGGCTTTCTGAACGAGAGGCTCTTCTCCCTGACCTTGGAGATACTCTGTAACATTGATGACTTGTTTGAGATTCTAACTGGGAGAAGTAATAAAGGTTCCAAATGTATTACAATTGGCTGAAGTATTAACAAGATCATACACAGTGAAAGCCTTCTCAGACTTAAGTAGATGGGAAAGATTCATCTGGGGAGCTAATGTATAGTTATCCATCATCCCATGTCATACCACCACACATAACAGTCTCACCTTTGGATGAGAAAAGTGCTACTTAAATAGCTCAGTGTTCTGTTATAGGAACAATCTATCCTATTTATTCTGTAAGCATAAAACATTAACTAAGCCATATTTAGGAGTCATTTATCACAGCTAAGCCTCTTGTGACATACTAGGTCAATATGTTATCTATAGAACAGTTGCAGTGACAAAGGTATGTGAAGTGCACCCATTGTGTATATACACACACACACACACACACACACACCATAGCTGACAAATTAATTCCCACAAAACTCATCATATTTTAACCAGCCTTCATGGACCCAAAAATGATATGGGGATGAAAGCAGACCGACACAGGTCCCATAGCAAGAGGGCAGGGCATGAGTCTGGGATCTGGCTTTAAATGTGTGAACAGCTGACAGCACTGGTGGCTTAGATGATGCTCAGCACTGTCTGTAAGAGCTTAGTTCTGCCCTCTGCTGTCAAGGGTGGATCCACAGCAGGCAGGGGACAGTGCCCTAGCTGTCATCTGCTGGCAGTGTATTTATAAACAGCACTCAGCACCTAATTTAGTTTCTCTTTCTCCTTCTTCTATTTATTCTTTATCTTTTTCTCTTTCTTTTTCTTCATTTTCTCCTTCTCCTTCTCCTTCTCCTCCTTCTCTCTTTTCTTCTTCTCCATCTCCTTCTCCTCCTTCTCTTTTTTCTGCTTCTCCATCTCCTTCTTCTTCTCCTTTGCCTTCTAATTCTTCTTTTTTTTTCCATCTCCTTTTTTTCCTTCTCCTTATTTTACTTCTTTCTCTTCTGCTTCTTTTCTTCTGCCCCTTCTTTTTCCTCCCCTACTTTTTTACCTTCTTCTTCCCCTTCTTTTTCTCCTCCTCTCTTTTTTGCTTCTCCATCTCCTTCTTCTTCTTCTTTACCTTCTAATTATTCTTTTTTTTTTCCATCTCCTTTTTTTCTCCTTCTTCTATTTCTCCTTATTCTTCCTTTTCTTCTCTCTTCTTCTTGTCAAGTTTGTCTTTCTTACCTCCGGGGTCACCTGAAAAATAAACTTGACAAGAATACTGCATTTTTTTTTACTCTTTCCTCCCAAATTTCACTTAACTAAATAAAGGGATCTACAGGTAGCGTATGCATAAGAATGTCTTTTTTTACTCTTTCCTCCCAAATTTCACTTAACTAAATAAAGGGATCTACAGGTAGCGTGTGCATAAGAATGTCATTATATATATATGTATGAGTCAATATTGGGCGCGCTCTATAGGTTAAAGTGAATATCCTTTAGGAGACTTTTACTGCTCCAAATACTCGCAGCTGACTTTCAATTTGGCCGGTCCTTAACTCCAGTTCAAAAGAAAACTACATGGAAAAACATGAAAGAAAGCGCTTCATGGTGCAATATCGTTTTAATTATAAAAGATACAGAACAATAAAATATATTGCATTAAAATATTCTGCGTACCAGAACAAGTAGAACCACAGTTGTGATTCTAAAAAGCATTAGTGTTAATTACCACTCCAGCGAGTGCTTAGCAAGACTAGTTCCAGCGTCCTAGAGAGACAGTCAGCATAAGATCCGTTGGTAGAGGCAGCGTGAGAGAGTTGAATACAGAGGTACAATCGTCCGTCCCTGGTCTACGCGTTTCGTCGATTGGACTTCGTCAGGGGAGTGCTGACAGAAATAGGTTGCCGCTCAGAAGTAGAGTGTAAGCCTGCCGGGCCCATTTACCCTCCGAGTCTGTCTGTTACCACCCAGTCTTGTCATAATGATTGTTAAAATTGTAAAGCGCTGCATAATCTAATGGCGCAGTATAAAAACCTGTTAATAAATAATAAATAAATATCACAAAAACACAATACACAACACACAATAGCAGCTCCATAAACTCGGAATATTCCCCTTTATATTATCCTTTTCCTTTTATTTATAGAAAAATAATCAAGCAAAACACAATAAATGATAAGAAACAACTGAAATGTCAGGACATGCATATGGGTGCAATGTGGGAAGGGGCGCCCATGGTAAGATTTGTGGACCTGATTCACACCTAAAAAGCAGAGGTGCGTATTGTTCTGTAGTTAGTGTGGGGTGGGAATGAATCTATTTCCGAAGTAGAGACAGGCGAAAGTTCTTTTTCAGCTGTCCCTATTTGGAATAGCAGCCATTTTAGATTTTTTTTTCTGACTTGGTGAGTACGCAGATCGAATTCCCTCCCAGGACACATATGGGGCTAGATTTACTAAGCTGCGGGTTTAGAAAAGTGGAGATGTTGCCCATAACAACCAATCAGATTATAGCTGACATTTTCTAGCATGTAATAGGAAAGTGAGAGCTGGAATCTGATTGGTTACTATGGGCACCCTTTTTCCTTTCCCACAGCTTAGTCAATCTGGCCCCTGGTATGTCCAGGACTGGGAAATGTCCCCATGCGCGGGTGCCACAGTTCCAAAAGGGGACATTTTTCCAATCCTAGTGATCCGAAATCAATAACCCTTACCGTATTTTAGGATCCAGCCAATAAAGCTTTGTATTTGTCGTTGTAATATGTCTTTCCTATGCAATACACAGTATACTGGAGCTCAATGCATGTTCTATATTCAATTGCAGACCAGAATTTGTGTCTTGATGTGTTGCTATTGTGGTTTACCTCGGCTCATTTATATGTATCACCAATGTCGGTCATTATGAGAAGATCATAATGCGCTGCTTCAGCTGCAAATGATTCATTTGTCTCATTCTACCGGTTCCCGTCATACTTTCCAAACTGTGTTAAATGCTAGATCTGTGCTTTGACAGGGCCAGAGATTAGTAAGCAGTTTGTATAAGGGAAGGGTGTAGCAGACGTTACAGTGGTGTCTGCATAGTCTGATAGTCAGCTGTTACTAGATACAGCCAAGATTTCCATACCGACCCACATAATAGTCTCCTCATTTTGGCTACAGATCTTTGCATATTCCCTCAGCTGAATTTGTAGCAGCAGTAAGCATCGTCGCAGGGGTGGTAGACATATTAGACGTAAGTAAATTGCAGTATAGCATTACAGGCAGAAGTAGAGCTTGAGAGGGCCAGATTAAGGGCTACATGGGCCTGGGACTGAAAGGGCAAAATTGGAGTAGGCCTGACTAGTCATTCTTTAGTGTGACTTTATGACACCTGATTATTGGATCAGACATCGTCACATTATTGATCTGTATAATTAGGAGTTTCCAAAAATCCAATCAAACGATCCAATGCTTTTTCTATCAATGGTACAGCATCGTTTCCCCATACACTGGTAAGATGTCGCTGGAAACTGTTTACTGTGTGATCTGACCACTGAATAAACGTAGTGTGAGTCCAGCTTTAGCCTGGCACATTGTGTAGACACTGCGTTGACGTAAGTTTGCATATTACTTGCCTGGTGCTCCTACAACTTGTATTGAGGTTTTTACCTTCACCTTCTTTATATTGTGCTCAACTGTGTATAAATAATAATAATATTATACATACAGGACTGTACCTATCATGCTGTGCTTTACAATACCTGTAAGACACGCAAGGGTCAGCACTGTGGCACAAGTGGTTACCGCTTCTGCCTCACAGGGCTGAGGTTTTAAGTTTGATTCCCAGACATAGGCTTATCTATGCGGTGTTTGTTTGTTCTCCCCATGTCTGCATGGGTTTCCTCCAGGTGATCCAGTATCCTCCCACACTTTATAAACATGGGGTAGACTTTGAGCTACGTATGCTGGCGTATTTACGCTAGCCAGTGATGTAAAAACGCTGTTTTGTATGTACTGCAAATGCGCACGGCAGATGTTACTCCATCTAACTCTGAACGTACTGTGCGTACCAGCCTCGTATCAACAGCGTAACTACGAACGAAGGAGCGTGACATTTATACGACACCCGTAATTACGCTTTGGAGGCGGGGTGAGGCAATTCAATTGTACGTTATGGGCGTGCTTATACACTTACACACGTGAAACCTTTACGTACATCAGTAGTTAAGGTAGGGTTTGGCAAGCGTAAAACGGCAAAAGTTCATACGGCCGAGGGGAATGCATAGTAAATACGCTACGCCTTGAAACATAATGAAAATGTTGGTCTGGATCCGGCCCCATGTTAGTAGGTTAACAGTCTCTTCCTCAGTTGAGAACTCCCAATACTACAGGGTCTGATGTGAATAATATTTAAAAAGAACTGCGAAACTCTATATAAGACGATGGCACTATATAAAACCCTAAATAATAATAAATAAAAAAGACAGCGATGGTGTGTAAGTGACCTTATATGCTTTATCCTGTAGTCCATACATTAGGCCGGATTCACAATCCTGGACGTATTGCACATAAGTCCGGAATTTACCGATAATAGCTAACGTTTTTTTAAAGACTGCATATACTCAATCTACGGAACAAAGCGATAGACATAGATTACGTAAAATAGTTACTACGCATGCTTAGTAGCTATTATCGGTAAATTCTAGACGTATGCGCAATACATCCGGGATTGTGAATCCGGACCATCACCTGCTTTCTTTTCCAGTTGTGCAAATTTTTGTTTTTTACCCTTCTGTGCTCTGTTACAATGTTGAAAACTCCGTTACAGTAACAGTAATAGTTTAAAAAGACCCAAAAATTACAAACTATAATGCTGAGCATCGCTCCTCAAACCAAAGGATCCCATTCCAAACCACACATGACACAGAAAATATCAGACTTTTTATTGGGTAAACCAAGGCCCTATTACATATTATAAATGAATACAGTATATTGCACACAGGTGATTCATGTTCAGTGAATGACTGACTTAATTTACTGAACTTTAATAGATTATCTTGACAGTAATGGAAATTAAAATTCTGACCCGAGCAAGACAAAGTTTGGAGAAAGAGAGGAAAATAGTGAGAGCACGATGGTCGTGGTTTGGTACTAACCCAACTACTATATGATATAATTCTGACTGTGTTTCTAATGATGTAGGCTTTAGATTTCTGGGAAATAAATAAAAAAGACTTCTGTAATACAATACATTTGTTGAGTTTGACATAAATGCCAATTTATCTATATAAAAAAGTTTACAATGTGAAGTTTACTTTGATTCACTGAAGTGAAATATGATGTTTAAAAACAACACGGGTATTTACATCCAGATTAACTAAAGCAGTTCTTTATATCTATGTATCTGGCAACGGACCATCTTAGCGCCCTCTAGCTGTGACTGCTCTGATGGTGCATCACTAAAAATGGTAACTGAGGAAGTTTATCTGCCAAGCAGGACTGTTCCTTCCATGATATGAGAGGATAAACTTGTGTCTGGTTTCCTAGGGGGGGGGGAGTAGAGATCAAGGTCTTACCTCATGTATCGGCCCCTGCATTGCCACGTCTCTCTAGCTTTGCCCATCACTCTCTCTGCAAGCTGGAATCTCTGTGAAGTTGGCTTCCATAATCGCCTATTACATAGGACACAACATTTTAGAATTACTGAGGGTGCTCTACTAGGTTTAAGTTTTAAAGTAGATGAAGTGTCTGGGGGTGATCCGGAGTTACAGGTACAAATGTACACCTGAATTAGCCATCTTGCCTGTTATGGGTGTATTTTGATTATTTCATTTTCTGACATACTTTTATAATACTTAAGTCTTACTAACTGCTGTCATTTAAAAACTGGAATAGATTTAAGTTTTGAAATGCCATCTCTCAACTCTAATTCTGTTTGCTTACCTTATATTTGTTGTTTTATTGCTATTATTCTCAAACTCTTGAGTCTCACAGTGCTGAGGTAATGAGTTTGATTCCTGGACTAATCTTTATCTGTGTGGAGTTTGTATGTTCTCCCTGTGTCTGCTGGGGTTTCCTCCGGGGGCTCCGGTTTCCTCCCACAATGTCCAAGCACATACTAGTAGGTTAATTGGCTGCTGTGAAAATTAACCCTGGTCTGTGTGTGTGTGTGAGTGAGTGAGTTAGGGAACTTAGATTGTAAGCCCTAAAAAGACAGGGACTGATGTGAATGTGATGGGAATGGGACAGGCAGTGATAGTGGCGCTAATAATAATAATAAACTCAAGACCAGCCCTTCTGGGTATGCCTATTGGAACAGAGGTTAGGCACTCATCTATAGGACGAGCCTTGACCAATGACAGGTGAACCTTTACCCATTAAAGCTAGACTGAGAACTAAACCTCCTATGTATATTTGTGATGACACTTAGGGCCAGATTTACTAAGCTGCGTGTTTGGAAAAGTAGAGATGTTGCCCCTATAGCAACTAATCAGATTCTAGCTCTCACTTTCTTTTTACATACTAGAGAATGTCAGCTAAAATCTGATTGGTTGCTATGGGCAACATCTCAATTTTTTTCCAAGCCTGCAGTTTAGTAAATTTAGCTACAAGTGTAAAAAAAAAACCGGTGGGTAGTAACTATGGGCCTGATCCTGACCTATGCCGATGCGCTGTGCTTACTAAAGCACAGCTTATTGGCGTTCACTTACCGCGACACTCCCCTGTGCGGGCGTATGGCCCCTTCCTTACGCCGGCTGAAGGCTACCCTAACTTCAGCCAGCGTAAAGAAGGGGCCATACGCTCGCACAGGAGCGTATGGCCGC
>WWET01000163.1:363285-377223 GCA_011038615.1 Limnodynastes dumerilii | reverse complement strand
TGACCCTAACCCTCCTTCCCCTACAGCCTGACCCTTACCCTCCTTCCCCTACAGCCTGACCCTAACCCTCTATACCCCGCACAGAGAATTTACTCACCTGTTCCAGGTCCGGCGATAGCAGGCGGCGGAGGGATATCGCAAGCAGCGGAGGGATATCGGTAATTGCGAAAGTGAATGAATGTAGTATGCTGAACGGCATACTCACTCATTCATTAAAAAAAATCTGAATGGATAAGTATTCAAAAAAAAAAAAGGGACATCTGAAAAGGAACTTGTGGAACCGGTTTTTAGGTGGCTTAGTCACTTTCGAGTGCCATAGACAACCTTAACTCACTGTGCATATTTTTTAAGGAGTGATAATTTTCATAGTCAATCCCCAGCCCTCCCTCCCAGCCTAATCTGCATCCCCCCCACCCACATTACCTAATTTACCCCAGAGGCTGCTGTAGCACGCCACCTTTCACCTAAAAAACTATGTGTGGTTTTTAAAGACTGCACATAGTTAATCTATGCGCCTAAGGGCTACGAAGATTGCGTAGTCACAATGACTATGCATGCCCAGTGGCCAAAATCAGCCACTTACAAAACTAAGAAGCCTCTGCTATGAATTAGGGCTGTAAGTAAGAGGAGGTAGGCCCATGGTTGCCTATTTTTGCAAATGAACATCAGGGAGATTGTGAGAGCACTATCAAGGCGCTGCACAAAAGGGGTGTGTCTTGTATCGCCAAAGAGGTGTGTCCTGTGAATAGCTCCGCCCATAGGTGTATCTAGCACTGCCAGAAAAACTATTTTACTATAAAAATGGCAGTATCAGTATTTATTGATTATTAAATTGTCATTTTTCAGTACTATCTTTATAGAAAAGATAAAAGTGACACTGCAGCAGAGTCTTTCATTACATCTTGGCCTCCATGAAATTGGCCATCTCCATAGACCTCAATGGATGAAATTAGAATTAGGGAGATTACCAAACACTTCAGGGAGTCAGGGAGATTACCCAATCTTCAGGCAGTCTCCCTGAAATTCAGGGAGAGTCTGCAACTATGGGCATGCCATGCAGGCTCCAGGGGAGTTTAAGAGAAGTGTTGGGGGGGGGGGAATTTAGATTAAATAGGGAGGAAGGTGTTACAAATGTCCTACTTAAGATGGAAAATAAACATGGAAAAATAAGATAGTTTATGGAAATTGTGAGTGCCATTAGGCACCTAAAAACAGGGGCGGGGTAGGGACCAAACAGGTAGGCACGAGTACATGCGCATCCGCATCCACGGATCTTACACTTAAGTGTGAATCCGGTCCTGAATCTTTATTCAAACAAAGTTTATTTTGTTCGAATTTTACAATACAAACTAATAATAACTAAATTCAACAGGTGTATCTAACCGTGATGTATATCGGGGCACACCATATTCTCTGTAGAAGAGTGGCGGCAACAGGTCTTTGAGCGGCTCTCTGAGTTGAGCCTTTAAGTGCGTTACTGGTTCTTTTTGGCTTTAATATTAGTTATATTTTGTATGGCTTGTAACACTCGTTAATGTTATGTTATTGGTATAATGAGGATTGGTACAACTAGGCAGGAAAATAATAAGTAAGCAAATAATAAGTGGGCACGGAACTGACAGTATTATGCGCACTAAGCGCGATCCCGTATTCCGCATATACAGAGCTTCCGTGTCCTTAACCCTTCCTTAACTTTTAATGTGCGTAACAGACTCATTTGAAACAAAGTATCATACGTAACAGCTTAGCCAAACCCCTACGTCTCGCCCGCCGTCATAATCGGTAACTTTGCGTAGTTCAGAACGGATCGTAGTGCATTCCAATGCGTCACCACCAAAATGACTGGAAATAGGCAGTAATGAATATGTTCTTCTGCATAGAAAAGTGCTGATGTTGTTCGTAGCAACCAACCAGATTATGGCTTTTATTTCTGAAATGCATTCTAAATAGTGATAGCAGGGATACCATTGGACACCTGCACTTTTACATTTCTTGGGCCATATTTATTTACTTTTATATATATATATATATATGCCATTTTAAATTGTATGCTAGGCACGCCCCCCCTCGACCGTAGTTATAAGGGTGGAACGCTCAAGGCCCATACGTTCAGAATGTATGAGCGTAACATCTTCCCCGCGCATGCGCAGTAAGTAGAAATCGTAAAAACGCACCCAAGCGTAGGTCTGGCTCAGGCCCTACATCCCAGAGAAGGGACAGGCAGGATATAATCGAGGCTTATAAATATGGGCACAGGAGGGTGGCATTTGTCAGAGGAAGAGATGTGTTAGAACGCAACAACACAAATGTTACTCTGTGTGAATATAAATGGACAATTTACAGATCACATGAAAGGCGTAACATTCTACACAGTACCTTGACGCTGGGCAGGTGAGCTTAACCCAATATAGCTATATTGTGAACTAAACCTCCTTTTTATTTATGTGCTGACACATAGTGTTATTTAATGTATGTTTGGAACGCCGGACCTCTTTTGTTCCTTGTATTTACATAGTGGTCACTTTGGTCCTTGGCTGCACCCCTATATTTATATATACACTTGCACATATTTAATTTAGTGGATAGAAGCGCAGCCATTTCTCTTGCTACAGTACAATAATGGAAGTGTCCATGGGTGATCTCAATGACCATAGGCTGGATTCAGACTTGAAATGAGTTATTCCTGGGCTAAACCATGGTGATAGCAGGGGAGTCATATTTCATTTGTGGTAAACAGTATTAGAGTTGAGATGTGATGTTTCCTATCCCAAGTCTAAATAACAGTGTGACAGACCTTTGTATAAGAATGGTTAGAAAAAACCCCAGAAAAAGAAAGCCAATGTGGTTTACAAAAGAGGTAGCAACTACAGTGAAAGCAAAAAAGATGGCCTTTCGGAATTATAAGCAATCTCACAGTAATGATGACAGGGAGGTGTATTTTACAAAGCAGAAATAATGAGGATTGGTACAACTAGGCAGGAAAATAATAAGTAAGCAAATAATAAGTGGGCACGGAACTGACAGTATTATGCGCACTAAGCGCGATCCTGGATTCCGCATATACAGAGCTTCCGTGTCCTTAACCCTTCCTTAACTTTTAATGTGCGTAACAGACTCATTTGAAACAAAGTATCATACGTAACAGCTTAGCCAAACCCCTACGTCTCGCCCGCCGTCATAATCGGTAACTTTGCGTAGTTCAGAACGGATCGTAGTGCATTCCAATGCGTCACCACCAAAATGACTGGAAATAGGCAGTAATGAATATGTTCTTCTGCATAGAAAAGTGCTGATGTTGTTCGTAGCAACCAACCAGATTATGGCTTTTATTTCTGAAATGCATTCTAAATAGTGATAGCAGGGATACCATTGGACACCTGCACTTTTACATTTCTTGGGCCATATTTATTTACTTTTATATATATATATATATATGCCATTTTAAATTGTATGCTAGGCACGCCCCCCCTCGACCGTAGTTATAAGGGTGGAACGCTCAAGGCCCATACGTTCAGAATGTATGAGCGTAACATCTTCCCCGCGCATGCGCAGTAAGTAGAAATCGTAAAAACGCACCCAAGCGTAGGTCTGGCTCAGGCCCTACATCCCAGAGAAGGGACAGGCAGGATATAATCGAGGCTTATAAATATGGGCACAGGAGGGTGGCATTTGTCAGAGGAAGAGATGTGTTAGAACGCAACAACACAAATGTTACTCTGTGTGAATATAAATGGACAATTTACAGTTCACATGAAAAGCGTAACATTCTACACAGTACAATAATGAAAGTGTCCATGGGTGATCTCAATGACCATAGACTTGAAATTAGTTACTCCTGGGCTAAACCATGTTGATTGCAGAGGAGTCATATTTCATTTGTGGTAAACAGTATTAGAGTTGAGAGGTGATGTTTCCTATCCCAAGTCTAAATAACAGTGTGATAGTAAAGCTGGTCAGTATCTGTGTGCAGTAAGCAATTCAAAGATATACCCCTGCATGCAAAGCATACAATTAACTTGACTCCTCCTGCAAGCAACATGGTTTAGCCCAGGAGTAACTCATTTCAAGCACTTACTTAAGTTTGGATCCAGCCCCATGTTCCTATCAAACTTGAATTTTTAGTCTATGTAAAGTTTGAAAATTCACCCTCAAGTTTTGTCCTTCAAGCAGCAAGTACTTTATAGACTGTTCTGGATGTCTCAACGATCGCTTCGCTGTGTGGTCTTCCGACAAAATGTTTTGAGATCACCCTGAATGGGCATCAATAGGTGGTTCATTTGAATCTAATGATACAGGTCAAAGTCTGCTCTTTGTTCAAATGAATCACTTTCTCCAGCACGTTCTATTTTTCTGTTTGATAAAATACTGTTTATGTCATTACATCATCTCAATGGATTCCTTTTGCATTCTATTTTTGATTTGTTGCTGCACTGTTTCAAACCTTTACATATATGTATAGATTCTTGTCAATGGAAATGTGGCTATGTGTATTCATTTTAACCCCTTTTTTCTTCCTGAGAGCTCTTTAACGTTTGGCATTTATATATTATTTTAAAATATATATTATTCTAATCTGAATAACTGATCTATCTATCTATCTATCTATCTATCTATCTATCTATCTATCTATCTATCTATCTATCTATCTATCTATCTATCTATCTATCCTGACCCGTTGATGGAAGTGTTTTTTCCCATAACACCATTTGGGTGTGTGTGTGTGTGTGTGTGTGTATATATGGAGAGAGACGTCACAATTTAGTTTCTTCCATAAGATGCCTTAAAGAAGAGAAAGAAAGAAGAGTGAAGAAAAGCTAAGAGGTGAGTGAACATATTGTTATATCTATCTAGGAGATACGAGGAATTCCTAATGGGAACATAATTGAAGTAGTAATAATAATAATAATAAAAATAGTAATAATAATAATAATAAAAATAGTAATAGAGGGCCGGATTTACAGCATCGGACGTATTGCATATACGTCCGGTGTTTACCGTTTTTGACTAAATGTGCATGCGCATCAATTTTTTGCGTAATCTTTATATCTTTTCGATACGTAGATTGCATATATTCGGTCTGAAAGACTGCATATACGCAATCTACGTATCGAAAAGATACGTAGATTACGTAAAAAAAAAGGACTATGCATGCACGGTAGTCAAAACGGTAAACACCGGACATAATACGTCTGGTGCTGTAAATCCAGCCCAGAAATAGTAATAATAATAATACTAATAATAATAATAATAGTAATAATAATAATAAATGTATATTTTATATTTAATATATTAATAATTATAATATAATAATAATAATAATAAACTATATATAATACCTGCAATGTAGCTATTTATGTGTATAATATAATAGCAATTTTTAAATGATGTAAACTTGTAACTATTTAATGAGCTTGTCAGGATGAAAATGTGACATGCGGGGATCCAGACATAGATGCTGTCTATAAGTGCGTTGTATGACATGTTAGGTGGTCAATCATAGCCTAAGAATTCAATGTATAACAGACAATCTGGTTCTCTAAGCTTCTAAATAAGAGCACATACCATGTCAGGCAATCTCTTTCATATAGATTTGCTAGTGTCACTGTGTTTTTTCACATTGAATCAACCTACATTTCAGACTTTCATGTATCTTTCATTACCGTTAAGTCACTTCTTTCTCTTTACGTAAAAAAAAGAAAAATTACTGGTGTGTTATTCCCCTTTCAGAATTTGTACATTTAGACACATTCACATTTGAATTTATTTTGGATATAAAAAAAACACGGACATACTGCAGAAATATTATTCATTTGTTGTACCAAAAAGAGTATTCATTCTTTTTTCTTTTTTTTACAAACACATTATGATGACTATAATGATATGTTCGGAGACTATAAAGGTCAATTTTGTATGTTATATGTTTCTAAGAAAAAAACCCACTAAACTTGTTAAAAAAACAAAACAATAATACCATTATTTTATCTACAGCTGGCTACACACTTGAGTTTGTTGAAACAATGTGACATCTTAATCATATTGAATTCAGCAATAAAATGACTCCTAAAGGTATATACTTCTGCATAGAAAGTGCTGTTGTTGTTCGTAGCAACCAACCAGATTATGGCTTTTATTTCTGAAATGCATTCTCGATAGTGATAGCAGGGATATCATTGGACACCTGCACTTTTGCATTTCTTGGGCCATATTTATTTACTTTTATATATATATTCCATTTTATCTCTTCTTGATGCCTGTAAGTAACAGAGGATCCTTCTGGGTATTTATGTAATAAAAATTCGGAATTTTTACAGATTTGAGTGGGAGCAGAAAATCAGTTTAAAGTTTGTACAAAAAATGCTTTAACAATTGTTTAACAATAAACTTTTAATTGCGATTCCTGCCTCTACTAAGTCCAATGGCGGCAGGTAAAATGCTTCCTAACCCTAATCATCCTCTTTCCCCAAATGACCCTTCAACCTCCCTTAATCCTAACATTAACCTGTCCCTCTCCGCAGCCTATCCCTTACCTTTTCTGTCCTGCTGCCTAAGCCTAACCAGAACAGGTAACCAACCAAAATAAGTGCATTCACCAGTGTCGGCCCTGATACAGCCACAAATAATCAGTCATTTGTATCAGTGTCTGAGCGGCAACTGCATCCCATTACTAAGGTTGGAATTAGCTACAGAGCCATCTGGTTTAACCATTCATAAATGCTAATGGTCGGGGTATAGAGGATTACAAAAGATAATCTCCAGTGTGACAGTTGACAGGTTACAAAAGTTACTGAGAGAAATTCTATATGTATTGCCTTTCTGAAGGGTGTTACTGTGTCACTGATCTTTTTTCCTGCATACATGGAGTGGTAAGTAGCAGTTCTGCTCGGCACCTCTTAGTCACCAAAGGTTTTTCATGGAAACTTTCTGATTTCTTCAGCAGACACATGAGAGAGATAATGTAGGCGCTGACAGTATAGGGGGAAGTTTTATTGCTGTTTATTACAAATATACAACGGCTTCACTTACCCGAAAAACAAAGCAAAAACTCCAACAAAAATTGTGTTAAATAAATATTAGTTATGTGAATAATAAAACACATGTAATAATTGTATATATATATATATATATATATATATATATATATATATATACATATATATATACATAAAAAGACACCCCAGCATTCTTATATATATATATATATACATATATATATACATAAAAAGGCACCCCAGCATTCTTGAAATTAACCAGTAACCAACCACGACATTCTATTTTATCTTTAAAATAAAAGTCAGAGAATACGTTACATACATTTGCAAATATATGATAACCCACCAGGCTTCTCTGTGTTGGTCCTAATACTAATACTGTCAGAGTCCCAACTTTGGGTCATATATCATGTATATTTAAAGGTCCCCAAGTCTCCAAAACAGTTACTTTGAGACAGCCCCCCCCATATATAATGCATAAGCTGTGGTTGTCTACTTCCTCTGAGATATCTCAGAGGGAGGAAAGACATGTTGGTATGGGGATGGGACTTGATATGCTTTATGCAAATTGTGCTCTTAAGCCCCACCTCCTGTTCACCAGTTCTCCTAATCATAGTGTTACAGACCCTCCAACATAAACCCATTCCATTAGGTACAATAAACTCCGCCCCTGAGCTTCCAACTGTCACTCACCTGGTGAAATTACTTAACTGGTATTAAAAAACTATTTATCTCTTCAACGAAGGTGGTTACCATAGTAACTGACAGTTGAAAACTGAGAAGCAGAGTATTTTGTACCTAATGAAATGGATCATGTTGGAGGGTATGGTGTTACTAAGGATGGGTCAAATCCCAGCCAATCCCTAGTAACACTAGCGCTTCACAGTATTGATAGACAGGAGGGCAGTTATTTGCATTTAGTTGTGACCTCAAGCCCATTGCAGGAGTTTAGCCAGTTTCCCAGGATACTGGGTGCTATGCCTGAATTTCAGGAGTCTCCCGTATATTCTAGGAGAGTCTGCAACCCTGCAGTTTAATCGTATATGGAACACTGTAAGAACACCACGCAGCACCATATATTGTAAAGCATTACATAGCAGACAGCGGGCCTTTCCCTCTGAAAGGGGGATGAATAGGATGTCTGTTAGGAGTGTGTCAGACATGTAAGGCTTTCTGACGCTCTGCACATGACTTCTATACAATAAAATGCTAGAATTTTCTGGCAGAGAGCTCTAAAGCTCCCATATGTGACCAATACGACCAAGTGTTCAGCGTAAAATACATGTGTTCTTTCCCAGTGTGCTTCACACGGCCTGGGCTGGGATTTCCGCATTGCTTTGGATATTGCTAGAAATGGATAAGGATAGGAGCGAAATTAGACCGACTCAGCCATTGTCACGCTCCCACCTATTTCATTGGACCCAGGAAAGGGTGGGGTGTAGCAGTACATGTGAATGTGGCTTGATGGTTAAATGGGTGTGAGCAAGTGTGCATGATTTTTGGGCAGCATGGTGGCTGAGTGAGTAGCACTTGTGCCTCACAGAGGATCATGAGTTCTAATCCCAGAGTAGGCCTGATCTGTGTGGAGTTTGTATGTTCTCCCTGTGTCTGCGTGGGTTTCCTTGGGGCGCGCCGGTTTCCTCCCACACACCAAAAATATGCTGGTAGAGACTGATGTGAATGTTAAGCACTATGTTTTCTGAGGCACTAATAAAAACCCTGTTAATAAATACATTTTAATGGTTTATCTGCACTCCGTGGTTACTGGGCTTTATATTATTTAGACATATGGCAAATAAAAAAAAATTAGACTTCTACCGTGGTGTCTAAATAACCTTAGTTGGACATGATCTGCTAGAACCAATATGGTTCTGAGCTACCTTTTACTTGATCGGCACAGAGGTGCTCAGAGACTCTGGACTGCATTCACATATCAGAATGCGTTTAGTGTGGACGTATCCACACCTAACTACCCTGACCTACCCCTCAACCCGTCCCTGTTTTTAGGATCCTTATGGCATTTAGGGCTTCCTTAAGTATCTATGGGTAAGTATCTATGCGTATTTTACTTCTTAAGAAGGAAAATACGCATGAAGATCCCTTCCTCACGCCCTCCCCGACTCATTTAAATCCCTCCCCCACCCACTCTTCTTTAAAAAGGACAGAGGCTGCCGTGACTTGCCTCTTCCTTCTTAAATATTTTTTAGAGACCGCAAGTAGATACGTAACTAAATGGTACGTAAATTGCATAAATGACCTCCATACATATGGCTCCTGGAGTTTCAGAGGACTCAGTAATGCAAAATTAATGCCACTTGGATGAACCCACATGCTTAGAGGAGGCCACACCCTTCTTTTTACTGCCCTGCCCCTGCTCAGTGATGTCACTTGTTCCTAGTGAATGCATTGGCTTCAGCTAAACACTGGCTCAACCCACAAAGAGTCTGTCTCCATTGGAACTTAGCGCAATTGAAGTTACTGCCAATTCCTTTTGGCTGTTCTGATGCAAATATAATAAACATTAACACAATACCTTAAATACCTTAAATTTTGCCAACCAACACAAGATAGTTAAATTTATTTCCATGAGATGTGGGCAAGAAAACCCACACCTATATAAAAGAATACCGTTGTTTGTTGTTTCGATATTACTTATTTGAATAAAATCTTGCAATTATAATTAACATATGAACACATCAAATGACTCTAGCAGGTGTGAACCATAAAATCAACACCTTTGTTATATAACTATATAATGACTTAAAAAAAAAAACTGTATGTGTGTGTGTTTTATCTAGTTCATCTTCCTTCCTGCTGTATCCTATTTACCATAAACCATGTGATATGACCACATCATACAAGCTTTATAACAGCTTCTTCATTCTATATAATATTACAATTGCTGGCAGCTATCTCTCTAGTAGTATGTTTAGCTTCATTTAAATTGCAATTATATACCTTTTATTTGTTTTCTTAATATTTATATATCCTTAGGTTGCCTTTTTGTAGCAGCTGATTATGACCTTTTTGTCTGATGTCTTAAACGAAAAAGAGTAATGAAGTTTTAAGAAAAAAAGAATATTTGGGACCAGATTTACTAAGCTGCTGGTTTGGAAAAGTGAAGATGTTGCCCATAGCAACCAATCAGATTCTAGCTCTCACTTTCCTATTACATACTAGAGAATGTCAGCTAAAATCTGACTGGTTGCTATGGGCAACATCTCCACTTTTCCAAACCCACAGCTTAGTAAACTGGCCCTTGGTGCTAGACAAACCATGTTTCAGTGCAGGTGGTATAGATAGAGAATATACTGCTGCTTTTGCATATGATTTACAGGGCTTAAAGACATAGGACCGGATTCACAGATATGATTTTGCTACTTTTTCCGTGCATATTTTTAGGATCAGAATAACTGCACATGCGTAGTAATTTTTTTTATGCAAGTTACGTAGGATTTAGGCATGGAAGTCCATTAGGCATGGATTTCTAAATCGTACTTAGTGACATATGTATGAAGGAGCTTGGTTGTCTTCCTTGCATGTATTATATTAACGTATTACGTCTGCTAGAACCCGGGTTGGGACACTTTTGGCTTTAATAATGGGTTTTATTTGGCTTTGCATGCTCTCAGTGTGATTCTTAGCTAACTCTTTGATCTATCGTCATGATCCAAAAATTCCTAAATCATTGTCCAACTGCCGTCCGTCACATAGGGGTCGCTACATAACCCGCGGACTGAAGAGCATGGGTATCCTTCCCAGCACATCTTCCTGCTGTTATGCAGCTTGCTAGACCTTGCTTGTCCAACAGGAAGTATCGGAGGTAGGATGCCGCTGACACCTGCTGTTGGAGAGATAGGGGGAGTATAGTCAGGCTCTTCCCTCTCTCTGGACCCAGGAGAAAAGTCCCTGGCTTCCACTAGGCTGTAGTTGGCCCCCCACTATGTGCACCTTTATTATAGGATATTATTTGCTGACATATGTGCCTCTGTATGATTTTAACTGTTCTTTACTCAGTCCCCATACCAACCAGCTGCCGATGATGGACTGCCAGCTGGACTCCCGTCCCTGTTGCTAGGCAACTAGCCCAGGAAGCGGTGTAGTCAGTGGTTTCCTGTCCAGAGGCAGCATGGCTCTGACTGGGGATGTGGCAAGTTAATTGGTACTTATCTTTTTGCATATGTACACTTGTTTGGGGTGTGAGATGGGATGTATGGTTTTCTTGCTGTGGCCCTGATGAAAACCGCCAGGCGTGCGGTTGAAACGTCAGTATTCTATGCACAATAAATAGCCTGAAAATAGCCACAATAAATATCCTTCTATCTCTGCAATATATATATATAACATAGGGAGCGCTCTATGGTGCATTATCATTTACTTCACAAGCTAAAAACTTGTGCTGAGTGTTGGCATAAATGTTGCATGCAAAATCTACACACAGCTACACCGCAAGCTGCACATCACCTGGTCTCTTAAGTAATCTGAGTCCTCTATGGTGAACTCACGTGGTGTTGCCAAATCAGCTGTTAATAGCACGATGGATAAAGTTGTACCGACGCATTTCATCTATCAAAGACTTTGTCAGAAGTGACGGAACTCCATGCTGCTTGGGACACTGAGGTCTGCAACATGATACTGGGGCACAGCCAAGTCCATCCCCACCATCAGGGGCTCCAGAGAACACCATCCGGTAGTTAGACTCTGTACCTAGGTTTGTCAGTCTCATAACACTTTCTTGATATGAAGCTATATATATATACATATATATATACACACAAAAAGGCCTGGCACTCTTGTAATTACCCAGTACCAAACCATAACATTCTATCTTTAAAATAAAAGTCAGAGAATCAGTTACATACATCTGCAGATATATGATGAGCCACCAGCCACTTACAAGGCTTCTCTGTTTGGTGGTCCTAACTCTAAAACTATCAGAGTCCCAACTTTGGGTCATATATATATATATTAGTACTAGTATCTAGATATTCCAATTCCAGTTTTGGCTTTTAACACAAGAGCATGTGTATTACCAGGTTAACCCGGTAGGTAGAAGTTATAAAGAAAACATGCTTGGGATAAATATAATGATAGATACATTTTAAACTAGTTATAAGATATATATATAAGAAAAACACTAGTGGAGCTGTCTCTGGAATCCCAGTGCTTCGTATCAGAGTAACATTAGACCACCCATTGCTCTGACATCTTTATGGTTGGTAGAAACAAACATAAGTACAGTATATCATTGTCAGAAGGTGTCTGTGTATCAAGGTTAAGGGTGAGCTGTAAAAGCAGCTTCCTGTCCTCGGGAGAATGACCACTAATGCTCTTTGATGATTCGGACGCTATTTGAAGAATGCTTAGAAGATTGTATGAGTGACACCTCATTAGGTAGAAATGGAATTCACTAATGGTGCAGAATGTGGAAAAATGGCTCCATCCCCCCTCTGGACAATCAGTCTTGTTGTCTTATGGCCCTTGCTGAAGGTCCCCTAATCTCTGTGTATTTTAAATGCAAAATCACAACATTTTAGTGTCTCTAAACCATTTGCAGCTGTCAAACCAATTCACTATTGTCTCCTGTTTAAACACTATGGGGTCTATTGACCAAGGCGATTTCCTCATCTTCCTTCCTCGTCAAAGTCTGACTGAGCAGAAATACTGCCGGCAGCTATCACTACGTGAATATGGTCACTTACTTGCAAAAGGGAATATATAGTAGAAAAATATAGTAAAACAGAGGAGACAAATTAGCTATAAACAAGAAACTTAATGTATAAAAAAGAAGAAAATCTACTACTCAGGTTGTGCATGTAACGTTTGCAGCATTCAGCACAAATGTGGACTCCTCACAGAATATTGTAGGGGAGAGTGAAAGGTCTCTAAGCGTGCAAAATATTGTTCTAATGGAAGCTGCTGGAAATGGATTTATAAACAGCGCTCAGATCTCATACACTGAGTGCCACGTGCTGTCTTAAGCTGCCAGCAGATGCCAGCTTAGGGCTAGATTTACTAAGCTGCGGGTTTGGAAAAGTTCTAGCCCTCACTTTCCTACTGCATACTAGAGAATGTCAGCTAGCACCTGATTGGTTGCTATGGGCAACATCTCCACTTTTCCAAAACCCGCAGCTTAGTAAATCTGGCCCCAGGACTCACAGGTAAGTTATACCATTGCTAAATACTATGGCTGTTCCTCCTGACCTGACCTGACCTGACTATGGGTCATCAGGGCTGGCAGCAGGTAGATCACTGAATACAAGAAGCGGAGACCAACACAGGACAGCTGGAGAGTGGATTACAGTGTCAGCTCTTATCTGCTGGTCACAGTATACAGCAGGCAGAATGTCCATGCAGATATTTATGGCCTGTATTTATAACAGGCCAAATACAGGGGTGTAGGTAGAATTTTACACACTGAAAGCAGATAAGCCAGCCCCTGCCCTCTACTGAGAGAGCCAAGTCTACTCCGGGGAATGACATGATAACATGAATGCAGACATAAGGAATTATCTGACATCATTTAAAGCAATTTGTGAATTCACCATTTCTTTTCTTTTTCCATTATTAAAATGATTTCTCTCACAGAGAGCACAAAGGAGATGACCTCAAACCAGACCAAACGTCATTTATATAAGAATAAATGATTACAGAGGACCTAAATCATGCTTAAGAAGCTCTGGCTTCTTAAGCACGTCGAGCCGGATCCAGAACTACGGCCGTCGGGTATGAGAGGCCGTAAGATGGTGATTGCTACCTACTGCGCATGCGTAGTAACTATGGGGTAGATCCAGAACTACGTTTGCCGTACGTTTACTGGCGTAGCGTATTTTTGTGTACGTACCTTCTATACACTCCCCTAGACACACCCCTTGAATGTACGTATTTT
Source organism: Limnodynastes dumerilii (assembly GCA_011038615.1). NCBI lineage: Eukaryota > Metazoa > Chordata > Amphibia > Anura > Limnodynastidae > Limnodynastes > Limnodynastes dumerilii. Next base: position 363,345 of record WWET01000163.1, on the reverse strand, counting down.
GTCAAGATACGCTTTCCAAACCCTACCTTAACTTTTGCCAACATAACCGCAGTGATCCGC
>WWET01000163.1:348260-360238 GCA_011038615.1 Limnodynastes dumerilii | reverse complement strand
CTTCCTAACCTATGAGGGAATTGTCCAAGTAAATTCATTACCAAGTTGTTTTAAAGTATTTACTAACGAGCAACCCTGGTCTGCAAGCACCAATATCCTTTGGTTATGCGACCGGTACTAATCTCGTTTGGTAATCTGGTGTGTGTTTGAATTCTAGCCAATAGAACCCTGTAGAGACATATTCCTGATTCCTATTTTCTGAAGATAAAATAAGCTCATCCATTTTGCAATAATGATCTATCCTAGCGAACCAGTCCTTCAGTGTTGGGGGGGGGGGGCAGTCGACTTCCAGCGCAGGGGGACTACTGCTTTAGAAGCATTATTCAAAGGTTTTAATAACGATTTTTTTTATAGTGTTTCATTGGCATGGTGGTGTGAGATAAGAGCCAAAATTCTGGGCTATTAGGTACGGAATCTGACTGTATTAATTGAGAAGTTTCTTGAATTTTTTTCCAAAATCCCCTAATTATGTCGCACTCCCACCAAAGGTGCAAAAATGTACCTATCGTAGATTGGCATCTCCAACATTGATCTGAGTACGTTGGAATCATGTGAACGAGAGAGGACACCCTGTACCAGCGAGTCAATATTTTAAACTGGGTCTCCGTGAGCATTGGTGTGTTATAGTGAAGATCTTGTTCCAAGTATTTGCATCATTTGGCAGGTTGAGATCTTAACACCACTCTTCTACGTAACGCATAGGTGAGTCAAATAAGCAGGTGAGGAGTAACTTATATAAGGTTAAGAGAATGTGAGTGGGTGAGTGCTGCATAGTGCAGATCAATTCATATTCCGATTGTTTGTTATTTATAATTTGTCCTAAACCTCTAGAAATTAGTAGGAATATTCAAACTGCCGAGAGACACAGGTGCGGATTCACAGGTCCGAAAACTACATAACTGAATCCGAACCGTAATGGGACTGATTCAGAGTTTGGGAGTAAGGGTAAAAAAAGGTGCAAGTGTACATCTCGGCTAAACCATTTTTCAAAGTAAGGGGTGTTAACTAATGAAAAATCTTTTGCATGCAGGGAAAATACTTTACTTTTACACATAGAACACAATTACTGCATAGCTTTATGTTTATTCTATAAATAGAGTTGAGCTAATAAACGTCACCTCTTAATTCTAATTCTGGTTTCGCAATTTAAAGTTGCCTCCCCTTGCAGTTCAGCATGGTATTGCTCAGGTCTACACTTGCACCTAAAAAAAAGGTGTAAGTGTAACTCTGAATCAGCCCCGATATCTAGATTTTACAAGCATTCTGGTTTAACTCTCAAATGCTTCACTCTTACAAGTTTCCCTAATGGACAGTGCAAGATCACTATACCCAGCTGTCCTCAGGCTAACTTGTAGTTGCACCAATCACCGGCTGCCTTCTTTTAGTCTCTTGCTTTTTTAATGAGTCCTGAGTGCTGGGAGATATGTCACTCCCCGATGAGTGGGTGCTGCACATCTCTGCCAATGGCGTAGACAGCATTGCAGGTTGTATTATTCTGTAGATGGCCTAACACTTTGAACCCGCTAGGCACAGCCCCCGAGGAGGCACAGCCCACGCCCCCGATGGGCTTGAACACACCCCTTTTGTCGATGCCAAAGTATCTGTATTATTCAACAAGGGGGATGGGGGCGGGCACAAGAAGTTGCTGTTCCAGGGCCCAGAATTCCTCTTGGCAGCCCTGTTGCAAGGTATACTCCAATACATATGGAAAATAACTGTGTACAGCTTTCGAGTCCCTTTTCTAATTATATCATCTCTGTATAAAAATAGAATATTTTCCTAGCTTTAAGTGTGTGACAATTTTGTTATCTGTTTTATTTTTACAGACATAACCCACCAGGTCTTTGTTATGGTTTTGTAGGCAGCCATTAGATGCTGGAGGCAATGAATAACCGCTATTATTTTTCGCAATCCACCTGCACGTGGTTTCCCAATTATGGTTTTCAGCTTGAGTTTTTTTTGACGGTGGTTTCCTTAAACCCTCCAGCGTGATACACTCTCATCATACGTCAGCCATACCTATTCTAGTCATTTTTTTTTTGCGGATAGTCAGGTACTGTGCACTGCGTCAAGCCACTGTTAACGATATGTGGTTTTAACAGTGTGTGTGTGCTTTTCTTTGAGATAAGAATGATGACACACAGCTGTTATATTGGGAGCTTGTGTTTTTGCACTAGAGGTGATTTATCAGTGAAGAGGCACACTGCAGTTACATGCTCTGCAATATTCTATCTATGGAATTTAGAATACGTTCTAGCTTCAAAGAATGTCTAACAGATGGAATGTTGGGAAATTATGAGGTAAACATACAGTATAACTCTTTCAGTGTTTTGGGGAGTTTGCTGTTTATTTATTAATTTTCTTGTGTGGGGGAAGGGGGGGGGGGTGCAGATGCAAAAATAATTGTTGGTAGTGTTGGAAGTACAGGGCCCAAAAATGAGGTTGGCCATTGTCCTCTGAGACCTGGAGCCTGTGGCCTCAAAGCAGAGCTGCCTCATTAATGGGTGTGGTTTGCCGTCGCAATGATCTGTATTGTTTCTGGTAATTAAATGAGGACCGGGGTCATTTTCCAGCAGCGATGTTCCAGCGTATTCAGAGTCAAACCGCAAAAGGTACTATTTTGCTCACTCTAACCCTCTTGCATGCTAACCATAGCCATGCTCTAACCTTAACCATTCCCGTCCTACAGCCTAACCTTAACTGCCTCTTCTCAGCAGCCTAATCCTAAGCATCCCCTTTAGGCAGCCTAGCCCTAACCACCCCCTCTCTGCAGGCTAACCACCTTTTTACTGCAACCTAATCCTCACCGTCCCCTCTCCACAGCCTAACCTAACTGCCCCCTTCCATCAGCCTAGTCCTAACCATTCCCTTCCTTGAACCTAAACCTAACCATCCCCTCAAACCATAACTTTAGCTATCCCCTTGCTCCGCTAATCACTTCCCTTGCACCTATGGACTTCTAATACCCATACCCTACCTTAAATGTTTAGATTCATGCGCATGGAAAATGGACACAATTCAGAAGTGTATCAGTGCTTCACCATGCCTATACTGTACATGGTAATGCCAGGAAAACTATTTCTCTATAACAATAGCAGCATCAGTATTTATTATTTGGTAAATTATCAGTGAATAAATACTTTCACTATTATTGTAAAGACTGTGAATAGGAGATCCGCTGACTTCTTCATTATACTTTCCCGGAATATCCGGGAGACTCCCAAAAATTGGGCAGTTCTCCCAGTATCCCGGGAGAGCCAGCAAATCTCCCGCAAGTCCCGACCCCCTTCTAAACTCTATTTTAATCCCTAGAGTTACTATGGATGTGTGGGATTGATTATGTAATCAAGCCCCACCCTCCCCATAGAACACTAGAGATGACAATAGTAATTGACAGGGGCGGGACTTAATGATGCGATTTGCATAAATTGCATCATTGAGTCCCGCCCCTTGCAGGCACCAATGGCCTCCCTCAGGGATCTCCCGGAGGGAAGCCTTAAAAAGTCGGCAACCCTGATTATACTTCTTCTTTATAAGATAAGAAAAGATAAAAGTAGGTGACACTGCAGATGATTAACATGAGACCGAAGTGTATTTTTCATTTCTGTCTCCATTATTGAAGTCATGTTGTCTTAGATAACTGCCAGTCTTTTGTTACATCTTGGCCTCCATGAAAATGGCCGCCTCCATAGACCTCAATGCAGGGAAATGGGAGACAATTTCTAAATTCTGTCATCATACTGCAATGACTTCTGGAACTAAATTAGCATCAGGGAGATTGCCCAACACCTCAAGGTGTCAGGAAGATCACCCATTCTTCAGGCAGTCTCCCTGATATTCAAGGAGACTTGGATACTAAGCTTTACAATACAATGCTAGATTGTCAAGAGTGCCTAATCTTTATGTTAGAATTCCTCTTTTAAGTATCCTGTGTTGTTCTTAGAATTGGCTAGAGGCCAGGGAGCTTTTGAGTTCCCAGTCCCTTTAAGCTATATAGGAGGAAACTCCCTTAGTAAGAATAGCACCTCAGAAGTTATCATTAAACACCACATAGTGCACTATCAGGGCAAGACACAAGCAAACAATCTGCTGGAGACAGGCACAAGACTAGCAGAATAACCTATGCTACACTGTGTTCTCTCAGCAAACAACGTTTGGTCTGAGAGACCTGCAGCCCTTTTCCCTGGTCAAGGCAAAAAAAACCATTTCTCACAGATCCTCCATTTTTAGGGAAAGTCTTGATGCTTACATGAGGAAGGGAGAGCAGAGGGCCTCAAGTTATTTAGAGAAGGGAAACATTTCCAAAACTGTCCAGCCGAATAAATGTGTATGTCTGGCAATAATCTATAAGTGTCCGCAACCAGGGGTTGCGGCTGAAGTCTGGATGGGGGAAAAATGGAGGATCCGCACCAAGCCCCCATCTATCTGGTGGTCACCAGCCAATGACTGCGTAGAGAGTGTCAACAGCCGGCTGGTCTTGCCGTCATGGACCCCCTTCTCTCACCTGCCAGCAGAGGGCAGCGCTAAGCTGTTACCTATAGGCAAGTTATTTATAAACAGCGCTCGTAGACTGAATGCTGAGCGCTGTCTAGTCTGGTTAGAGCCGCCATTTCAGGCATGTCCAGATGTGGTTTGACGTTATGATGATCTTTTTTCCGAAATATATGTAAGCAGTCTCCATTGTAGAAAGCAGCAGTGATGCGACTCCAGACTCAAGAGTCATCTGCCAAAACGTAAGTGTTTTTAGCTATCCCTACCCTTAACCCCTTCCCAACCTTAACCATTAGTTTCCTTCAGCCTAACCCTAACATTCCCTTTCTTCTGCGCTAACCCTCTATGACCCACAGCCTAACCCTAATCCTTCATGCCCTGCAGCCTAACCTTTACCCTCCATACCCTGCAGCCTAACCTTAACCTCCCTGTTCTTTAACCCTAAACCTAACCCTCCATGCCTCACTGCCTAATTCTAACACTTTATGCCCTAAAGTCTAACCTTAATTCTCCATGCTCCAAAGCCTAACACTTACCCTCCATGCCTCGCAGCCTAATCCTTACCCTGCACGTCCAACAACCTTACCCTTATCCTCCATGCTCAACAGCCTATCCCTTACCCTCTATGCCCCACAGCCCTAAACCTAACCCTCAAGTTCTTCAGTCCTAGTCCTAACCCGTCACTGCCCTGCAGCCTAAGTCTTAAAATTCCCCTTAAGCCCTAATCGTAACATTATACCCGCTGTAGCCGCTACACACAAACCCTAACTTATTACCCACTGCAGCCTATAGCTACTGAGAATGGGGAAATAATAATAATAGTCATATTCCATTTTCAGATGGTTTCGAACAATAATACAGCCGCCATTCAGCTGGCGGATGTATCATTTTCGAAATATGGCCCCTTAACCGCATCGCGTCCTCCGTGGGTGCAGCATTGTACAATTATCAAGGTTTTATATGAGATCTAAGATCTTATTTATTTGTGGCTAGCCTTTGTGGTTATTTTAGTTGTTATTATTGCATTTGTTATCATACCTCCCCTATCCTTAATGTCTGATATCATCTGATTATTCTGTATTTAAGTGTGCAAAGTTATAATAAGAACAATAAAATTAGAGTATGTGGTTTTGAGCATGTTTATTTTTAGCACGTCTTCTGTACTGACAGCATAAAACGAGCCGTTTTCAGAGCAGAAATGGCTTCCTTTGTCTTTTCTTTTGGTATTGTAAAGGACACTAAAAAATATATTCAGAGGTGTATATATTCGTACCCTCCAACATGACCCATTCCATTAGGTACAAAATACTCTGCTCCTCAGTTTCCAACTGTCAGTTACTATGGTAACCACCTTTTTTGAAAAAGCAAATAGTTTTTTAAATATCAGTTAATTCATTTAAATCAGGTGAGTGACAGTTGGAAGCTATGGAGCGGATTAAATTGTACCTAATGGAATGGGTCCCGTTGGAGGGTCTGTATATTTACCTTATGCATATTGTACAAATTTCAAGGTTCCCCCATTATTCTTACGTGTAATTTGTGTCTGTTTGTCTTGACCATCTTGTCGTTTCATGCTCGCTGTATATAGGGTGGAGGTGTGGTTTGGCGTTTCCGTGATCTCATTTGCGACAGTTAACATGCCGCCGGCGCTGATGGATCAGACAAGCTTGTTACCGCAACACCTGTCTAATCGAATATTATAACAGTGCTGTGTGTTGCGGTAATCCTGACCCTTACCGTAACCCTAAACCTGGACCGAATGCAACATTAATAGCAGATTCGCTATTTGCTATCCTATAGTCCATACATGCAAGAAGAGTGCACATACCTGCACTCCTCTCGCACATACAGTCTTCCCACAGATCTACCTTAAGCCTCCGCACGTGGAAGGGCCACGTATGGAATACAGCATCGTACGTAAGGGCATGTGCACATGGCGAGTGGGTCCGTCCTGCTGACGGAAGCAGCATTGGATCAGCTGTGTTCTGATGCGTAAGTCACGATACTGAGCATGTGCAGTGCGCCCTGACAGCTGGCTTGCGCAGTGTGCGTTTGTTGTCTGTCTGTATTAATTCTGGATCCGGCCCCCTAACGCTAATTCCTTTACCCAACCTTAAACCTTATGCTAACCCCTAACCCAAACCATGGAGAGTTAATGTCGGATTATCGAAATGTAAAACCTTTGACAGTGTACCCATGCCGAAATACATTATTTCCTAACTCGATTCCTTTCTAACATGATACAGTGGCATAAGGCTTTCGACTGTATCACTGTTAAAATAGCGTTTGCTGGAACAGCATTTAGGGGCTGATTCAGAGATGCGATTGCGAAAAGATCGCAAATATACGCACCTTTGCTAGAAGAGTGCACATACCTGCACTCCTCTCGCACATACAGTCTTCCCACAGATCTACCTTAAGCCTCCGCACGTGGAAGGGCCACTTATGGAATACAGCATCGTACGTAAGGGCATGTGCACATGGCGAGTGGGTCCGTTCTGCTGACGGAAGCAGCATTGATCAGCTGTGTTCTGATGCGTAAGTCACGGTACTGAGCATGTGCAGTGCGCCCTGACAGCTGGCTTACCCAGTGTGCGTTTGTTGTCTGTCTGTATTAATTCTGGATCCGGCCCCCTAACCCTAATTCCTTTACCCAACCTTAAACCTTATGCTAACCTTTAGCCCAAACCATGGAGAGTTAATGTCGGATTATCGAAATGTAAAACCTTCCTTTCTAACATGATACAGTGGCATTAGGCTGTCGACTGTATCACTGTTAAAATAGCATTTGCTGGAACAGCATTTAGTCCCAGATTCACAACACCGTACGTGTTCCACGTACGGTCGTAATTTCCCAATAGTAGCTACTGCGCATGTGTGGTAACTATTTTACGGAATCTACGTATCGTTTCGTTACGTTAATTGTGTATATGCGATCTTTAAAGACCGGGCCTTACTTCCTGTTTGGTCGAATCACATGTACAGATCCCCATACCCAGACTATAGTTTCTTAAGCTACCCAAATACATGATATGGAAACAAAAAATAAAGATATAGAAACGGTGCACACCAAATCTGCTCTTATGTTACTTAACTATAAATAAAGGTGTGTCTGGAAAACACCATGGCAGTGTGAACAAAAGAAAGTATCTATAAAAATGTCAGTAGAGCATTGGAAAGTCTGGGAGAAAATTCCAAATGATCTCCATAAAATGTCTTTAATGAGATCACAGTTTTAGTATCTTGATGAAAAGTTCTGTATATTCAATCGGCGTTGTGAAGTAACCAGCACTGCCGGATTCAAAGGAGGCCCCGTTCTCCTGGTAGGCTTTCCAGTAGCAAATCCCTCTCGTGTCTCTGATTTCCCGCTGCTTCCTAAAGGGCGCCAAGGCCTATATTCACACCCAAGAAGCTCCGGCCTATGCAGTAGTACGTATACTCTCAATTTTGAAAAAGAGACATACAAAAGTTCCTTTTCGGATGTCCCTTTTTCCTATACTTACCATTTTATTTAACTATAAATAAAGGTGTGTCTGGAAAACACCATGGCAGTGTGAACAAAAGAAAGTATCTATAAAAATGTCAGTAGAGCATTGGAAAGTCTGGGAGAAAATTCCAAATGATCTCCATAAAATGTCTTTAATGAGATCACAGTTTTAGTATCTTGATGAAAAGTTCTGTATATTCAATCGGCGTTGTGAAGTAACCAGCATTGCCGGATTCAAAGGAGGCCCCGTTCTCCTGGTAGGCTTTCCAATAGCAAATCCCTCTCGTGTCTCTGTTTTCCCGCTACTTCCAAAAGGGCACCAAGGCCTATATTCACACCCAAGAAGCTCCGGCCTATGCATGCAAAGTAGTACGTTTACACAATCTATGTACCAGTTGGGTGCGTAGATTGCCTCCGGGCGATCTTTAAAGTAGCTTAGCTAGAAAGAGGCAGTGGGGAGTGTTTAGGTAAAATTGGGAGGGGGGAGGGATTTAGATTAGCCGGGGAGGGAGGCAATGTCCGTGCATAGTTTCTTTCTTAAGAAGGAAACTACGCAGGGTAAGATAAGACACTTAAGTGCCATAAGGCAGTGTTCCCCAACCTCAGTCCTCAGGGACCACTAACAGTCCATATTTTCTAGGTTTCCTTAAAGAATCACAAGTGATAGAATGAGCAGCACCTGTGGAGCTTTTAAAATGTGACAGTTAGTAATGAACACACCTGTGCTCCAGCAGTGACACCTGGAAAACATGCACTGTTAGTGGTCCCTGATACTAAGGTTGGGGAACACTGCCATAAGGTACCTAAAAACTGGTTACACTCTACGGAATGAAACTCTCAATTTTGAAAAAGAGACATACAAAAGTTCCTTTTCGGATGTCCCTTTTTCCTATACTTAGCATTTTATGCTTTTTTTTAATGAATGAGTGAGTATGCCATTCGGCATACTTCACCCATTCACTTTCGCAGTGCGCAATATCCCTCCACCGCACCGTGATATCCCTCCGCCGCTGCTATCGTCGGACCTGGAACAGGTAAGTAAATTATCTCTGCGGAGTTAGGGTTGGGGTTAGGGTCAGGCTGCAGGGGAGGGAGGGTTAGGGTCAGGCTGAAGGAAATGGTGGGTTAGGGTCAGGCTGCAATTAAGGTAGTGTTAGGGTCAGGCTGCCAGGAAGGGAGGGGTAGTGAGAGTAGAGGGTTAGGGAAAGGAGTGTACAACTATTTTTTTTACAACTTTTATGACCACGGAGCTTTCGGTGCTCTTCGAGGCATATGCAATCGAAATCCCAGTCAGTTCGCAACTGGCTGGGAGAGACCCACCCCCTCTAAAAACCAGGGGCCGGGCCAGGGGCAGGATCTGTCCGCACCTAACTCACTCTTAGGTTTTAATCCGGTCCCAACCCTTTGCTCCGGTCCTCGACCCGATAGGTCAGGAGTAAGAGACAGAAGAGAATGGACAGAACGGCCAAATGAACATAACATTTATTGCACAAAACATATATCTCTAGATGCTCAGAAGTGCGATTGACATATAGGATTGTCATGAAAAGCTTGTATATTTAAGACAAGAGCAACTTCCATTCTGTTTTTATTGTATATTTAAGAGCCAGGGTATGCAGCAGCTCCAAGGGAACGCATCAGTGATGCTTCAGGACGACTCAGACATACGTATTTATCTCACTCCTAACACAACAGTAACATTTGCCATCTACCTAACCACATGAAGTCATTTCTAATGGAAGATTTTTGGACATCAGTGGAACTGAGCACAAGCATTAACTTCTTATCTCATGTCAAACTATTTAAAATAAGGGAATGTATTATGCGCTGTAGCTTTTGTTTTCTATTTGATTTTTTTTTGTCATATCCTTTAATTGTGTTGTTAGAAAGCATCGTTTAGTGAATGCTTAATTTGAAAAGCAGCCGACATTCCACTAATCTGTTATAACAATTTCATTTTATTTTTTATTATGTAATGATGTCACAAAATAAATGAAGGAATTGTTCAACCTAAACAGCCGTTCACTAAATGTATTTACTTCCCCTTCACCTTTATGCTGCTGCCAGTAATGATTTTATAATGGCCAGTAAATTATCAGAATAGGATTAGGATTAATGGGCCTGATCCATGCTTAAGGTGGTTTTACGTATGCAAGTGTATACGAGTTGTGCACTACTAAGTATAGTGCCCTCCCCCCGGCACTCCCCTTGAACGCACGTAACTTAGATGACTAAGAACCCTGCTTTAACTTCTCCTTGTGTATCTCTGATCGTATGTATCGCCTTGTCTTACAAAAGTGCCTCACCCAGCGCATACTGTACAATTTACACGTAGAGACAACGCCATCCTGATTCCACCTTTCTGCGGCTTCCTCTCTTGCCTTTGTCCAGATACCAATCAGTGCAGCGAGGCTCCGGCTCCCTCCTAGCATAGGGAGGGTCAGCTACGGCACGGAAGTGTGAAGAGCAGCCGTGAGGCTGCTAGTTGTTTCTTAGGGTGAGTTACACTATTTCCCCTTAGTATAGACAGCCGTGGGTCTCTACTTTGAATCCTTAGTATAGAAAGCCATGGGTCTCGCTGTTACTGTGTATCCATTTGTAACATACCAGCATATGTGGCTACAGTGCTAATAGCAAGTATGGAATGCATTTTCTATTTATTGTTGGTGGGCAAGGCACTTGTGGAATGTTATTTCCTTTAAATTATTTGTGTGAAAACGTATGTCTTGATTATTTTTTTATTGAAATGAAATAAAATACAATTTTTTATTAAGTGAAACCTTTGTCTGTCCTAAATAAGTTGTGCACCAGTATAAGTTTCTTTCAGGGGACTGTTTATTCAATCCCACTGAATATTCTCCTTTTTTGCTTCTATTTCAATGCTTATTAGAACCTGTGGTAGCACCTTATATCCTCTTTGACTGATAAATATAAACTTAAACCAATGGCTGGTGCGACCATTTTCTTGTGTACTGTACAATTTAAATTCCTCCCTCCTCTCACAATGCGTATAATCGGCTTGCGTAGGGATGTCAGAGCCTTTCGTACAGAGTTATGTACAAGTTACTTACTATCAGAGATCCTGATTCACACCTAAGAATATGGGGAGGTATTTAGATTACCCAGGGAGGGCGGTGGGAGGTGGGGAGGTGCAATGTCCATATGGACATTGCACGGAGATATAAGATAGCCCTATAGTGCAATATGGTACCTAAAAATGGGGGGGGGTTGGGGGCTAGAAGAGTGAGTTAGGTTCACATCTGCACCCACCTAACTCACTCTTATCTGTGAATCAGTTCCAGAGTCACGATGCGTAACATCTGCCTCATGCAGTTTATTCCTACAGCCAGATCTATGCACGCAGCGAGCGTAAATTAGCCGCCGTTATTAAGTCTGGATCAGGCCCAATGAGCCGTTACAAATATTCTAATAATATAATATAAAACAGCAACAATCCTGTCTTTTTAACAGTCAGTCTGAGCAGCTCAATGACATGTCAGTGCTGAACATCAGGTGCAAGATGTCCTTGGGAAATACAGTAAAACGTTCACATTTTTCCCATACTTGTGTCATTTAGGTCATTGCGCTTCCATGCTTTATATGATATGACTTATTTCAGTGCTATAGAAAACATAATTTCACTGGTCTGGATCCAGAGTGTGAAAATAAGAGGAAAACAGGTGAAAAGTTACACCTGAGAAAAACCATGTTAGTTTTAAGGGCAGGCAAATTACAGCTGCTGCAAAAAAGTATTAGAGTTGAGAGGTGATGTTTCCTAGCACAAGTCTAAATAACAGTATAAAAGTAAAGCTGGTCAGTATCTGTGTGCAATAAGCAACAGCCAAGTATTCTCCCTGCATGTAATGAATGACATTCATTTGACTCCCCCTGAAATTCTACATGGTTTTGCCCAGGTGTAACTTTCCACCTAATTTCCCCTTATCTTCAAACTCTGGATTTGGCCCTATATATCTATCTATATATCTAGCATTCATCTTAA
>WWET01000163.1:250933-296306 GCA_011038615.1 Limnodynastes dumerilii | reverse complement strand
CTCTTTCTCTCTCTCTTATTCCTCCTTTCAACTTTCTCTTTTTCCTCCATTACTTTTTCTTCCCCTTATTTCCTACTTATTTTTCTATTTTATTATTATTTATAATTTTACTTACTTCTATTTATATATAATAAATACTTCTTGCTTATATGACTTTCTTACCTATTAAATACTCATTTTTACTTACTAAATATCCTTTAACTTTTATCTTTATATTAAACTTCTTGTCTTTTTTTGGTCATTTATTATTATTATTTTTTATTTATTTTAATATATTTTTTTTACCTCTTTATTATTTAATCCATTCTAACCCCCCTCTTTGAACACTATTTTCTGTGCATGTTGCCTCATGTCTCTACCTATTCTATCCCCTTCTCTCCTATTCTGCTCTCCTCTGCGCCCTTCTCTCCTATTCTCCTCTCCTCTGCTCCCTTCTCTCTTATTCTACAGGTCTGTGAAGAGCAGAAATGTGAGGAGGAAGTTTTTCCATTAGCCATGAACTACCTGGATAGGTTTTTAGCTGTCATCCCGACTAGAAAATGCCATCTCCAACTGCTGGGGGCTGTATGCATGTTTCTTGCCTCCAAACTCAAAGACACAATTCCATTAACTGCAGAAAAACTGTGCATATATACTGACAATTCAATCAAACCCCAAGAGCTGCTGGTAAGCAGCTTCTATTACCTAAACTAAATATTTACAGGCTTTTTTGTTCTTCTGGGAAAGGTATTTCTGCATTTAACTCTGTAGGAAACTCTCCTTTCTTTCTATATGTGGGGTTGATGCTTGCATGTCCTTCCTACTGCCACATAATTGCAGGTTTACATTATTCTCTGCAAACTTTTAAGCACAATGCATTTGTGTGAGTGTGAATCTATATTTATGCATGTATAGATAACTATAAATTTGTATTTTTTTCTACATTTATATAGTTCAGATTATTTAAAGTACATTTTTTTTCGCTTTTTTTTTTATTTTTTTATTCCAAAAATACCTAAAACTTTATTTTTATTTTTTTTAATACTTTTAAATACATGTTATAAATGACATGTATGTTCATACTGACCTAGCATAAAAATGAAAACGATTGTTTAATATGATGACTGGCTTGTGATGTCTTTGGTGGTATCTCCTGCCACCTAGTGGTGGAGGCGATATGAGCTACATTTTGTAAATTCCTGCTCCACCAAGAACTAGTTTCATTTTTGGTTTATCCCAAGCAATGGCAATGGATGTTACCTCATAACATTTATCATCCAAATTGGAGTCAGATTTTTCAGTTCAGAGATGGAATGAATGATCAATTCTGAATGTGCATTGTGCTGGCTGTGTGTTTGGTGTATTTTTTCTTTTTTTTTTTTTTTTAAGAGCAACTTAATTTAGCAGTTCTTTAGAACAATATGCACATTTTTATGTAAGTTACTAGAAGTCAGATTTTTTGAAACTGATGATATAAAAATGATTATGTATTGTGCTAGGAAACATTACCAATCCATTATATAAGTTGTTTCATGTTAGCACTTGATGATAATAAAAAAAAAAAAAAGAAATGAAATATTTGTTAATCTGAGAGCATTAGGGTGGTATGGTACCCGGAGGCCAACTCTCCAATCCAACTCAAATGATGTAAATGTCATATAGAGGTACTACCCAGAAGTGCTGGCCAAAAATGGAATAAAATATATATAATTTACAAATCTAAAACAGTTACTTCTATTCATGGTATGTATGGGCAAAATGACTATTTCACACAGGTACTTGACATAGAAAGATGAACAGACGCCTGTATATGTATAAATGTCTCTGATTCGCAGTAGTTATTTATGGTCTATTGAGATATTTGAACTTGAGGATTTATTAGGGTCATATAACGGTTAAGGTCCCAGGCCGGACACTGAACTGGGAGCATAGTGCAGACATATGGAGGGGTTCTGTACATACACCCATTCCTAAGTTCTGTACATGAGTGGGAAGGGCAATCCCCTTATTAATTCTGCACATTTATGTTATCCGTGCATAAGTGTAAATGTGTAACTAAGGACTAAACCCAGCCCTTAATGTGCGATTTAATAGGAAAGTCCAGCCCACGGTGCATTTAAACTACACATCCATGATTTCCGTGCATAACGGCAGAACTGCGCAGTATGAATGGAACTGGAGATTTATATGTCCAGCATGTGTAAGTCGCCTGTTCTTAGTTGAGGATGCATACTGCAAGCTTCACCTCTGATGGCTGTTAGCAATATCAGTGCAGACAACCATCTAGTTTTTTTCCCTGGCTTTAGATTGCAGAACACAATACTTTTGGCATTTGCTGTGCTACATACAGGTCTCTTCCAGTTTGCAGAAACACTTTAGCAACAGGTTCAGCTAAACTAGTTATTTTCCCAGTAAGAACACACCCACCAGCTTGCGTTCCTACCTTTCATAGTCGTGCAAGCTGCCTCACTGGCTTCTGTTTGGTCATTGAGGTTTGGTGTAAGGAATAGAAGACTTAAGCCAAAGGCAACATGATCTTAAAAAGAAACCAGCTCATGCAATGCAATTAATCCAACTACGTGGATCTATAGGCATCTGATGGACTCTTAACCCTTTGCCTGTATGTTTTGTGACAAGCCAGGATACATATTTATTACGCACTATTAACTTGTGTGGATTTTTTTTTCTTGTATGCATTGCTAAATATTCAAATGGCTCATAATGATCTCTACATCGCTTCTTTGTGAACCCATATAGTTACAGAGTTGATATTCCATTGCTGAAGTAGTAGCTTTATACTGTTTTTTTTAATGTAAACTTATATTTTAATAAAATAATATGTTTCAGTTGCACAATATGCTTAGGGTTGATCCAGTGTATTAGAGTAAGTTGCAGGACAGGTGAAGGTGTAGACCTGAACAAAACCATGTTACAATATCAGGGGTGCAAATGAGTTTAAGGGTTAGATTAACTAAATGTCTCAAAAGGAAAAAGGAGATGTTGCCCATAGCAACCAATCAGATTCTAGCTGACATTCTCCAATATGTAATCTGATTGGTTGCTATGGGCAATATTGCCATTTTTTCATTTGAGAAGTTTAGTAAATCTATCCCTATTTTTTTGGGATGCAGGGCAAATACTTTTCATTTGCACATAGAACATAAATACTGCATGGTTATTATATGCTTAATTTCTATATTTGAGTTGAGCTAGGAAACATTGTAATTAGGGGTGCACAAATTAAATTTGCACCCCTCACTTCCCGGTAGGGTTTTGCTCAGGTCTACACTTGCACCCCATTTGCCCTTAATTTCAAACTTTGGATCAGCCCCGTTAAACTTCCCATTTGATGTTGCTTAGAGATCTCATTCGTGCAGCATGAATTAGGTTCTGAAAATAATGTTTGTTAATAAATCTAATCTAGAGCTTTTTAATTTATTGCATTTAATGAAGCGGAGTATTTTGTACCTAACGGAATGGGTCATGGGAGGGTCTGGTGTCCCTGATATTCACAGAAACATGGCAACTATGATTTAAAATGCATGTATAGGTTAGTCCCCTTCTGGTTAGATACTCTGAATACTGTCTCACATTTCTTTTTATCACATCTTGAATCATTTGTCATGTATCCTGTGGTTTTGTGGGTTTAGTACAAAATATTAACAATATACATTCATTTATAACTATGATATCTGGGTCTGGGAGCCCATTAAAGAACTGGGACATTGATATCATTTATCCAAGCATCGATTTAGAGTTGGGGCAAATATTTTGATGGCGGCGGTATGGAGATATGATGATTAAATTATGAAGCGGAATGGGACCTTGCATTCCCTGAATGTCTCCTCTCCTTTGTTTTCAGGAGTGGGAATTGGTGGTTTTGGGAAAGTTGAAGTGGAATCTTGCTGCCGTGACCCCACATGACTTTATTGAACATATTTTACGAAAGCTGCCTTTACCTAAAGACAAGTTGCTTATGGTGCGGAAACATGCACAGACATTTATTGCCCTCTGTGCCACAGGTAAAGTATATCTTACTACTTCATTATGTTCTTATTTTATTCAGTCTGCAGTGTTAGCGATGAGACATATTTTATTTAGAGCATTAATGTGTGTAGATGCTGGCAAATACTCCACTGAAGAGAAGATTTTAATCATATCTAAGCACCCTGTAGGCAGCCATTTTGTGGTATAAGCCACTATCTGGAAAGTTAGTGATGTCATCTGCTTGCAATGATCTTATAGGCTGATTATTCAGTTCAATATGGCTACCCCCACGATCTGGTGAAACTGTTAACATTTATATAAATTGCTTTCACTACTGCATAGACAAGGAAACAGTCAGTCACTGCATCAGATGGTACAGAAAAATCAGCTTTGAGAAAGTTTATGAGGAGAAATAGGTGTGGCAATTTGCATTTTTCTGTACCACACCTAGGATGGTAATCCACATATGAAGTTCACAATTCCTATCCTTCATATTTAACCCCGATGTTGCTGAATGAATTGAAGTAACATGGCTTGCAGAAGAGAAGTAGGGGGTGTAATGCACTGCAGGCACTTTCAGCCACAAGATATTGTTGCTAAATCAAATGTCCTTTTAAAAGTTGTGGCCCAGGTACAGGATCTGGTAAGTATTGTGACCAGCATGCTAATGACCCTGGCTAATATTCTAATTGCCCAGCTGAAAAAAAAGGTTTCATCTCCCCGCCTCCATTGTGTGTCAGCTGACTGATGATGGACAGGGAGGTTATCCAATTGCTTATGTTCTTCAGTAATTAACACATTTTTCTGTTTTTTTTATTTTCCCTTTGATGGGCCCCAGACCTGTTCTTGAGGAAAGTTGCCTATAATACGTGTTTAATCACATTTACTATTGGTTATTTCTTGATTAAGCGCTAGATATATAGTTGTTTTTTGTCTTACTAAACACTGGTCCATTTACACAGCTTTTGTAGATGGCAAATCTGCTTAGAAGAGGCAGTAATAGCATAGCTTCCAACACTGAGAATCCCAAAAATGGGGGTAAAAAAAAAAGTCCTGGAGCCAGATTTACTAAGGTGCGGGTTTGGAAACATGGAGATGTTGCCTGTAGCAACCAATCAGATTCTAGCTCTCACTTCCTTATTACATACTAGAAAATGTCAGCTAGAATCTGATTGGTTGCTATGGGCCACATCTCCACTTTTCCTTTCCCACAGCCTAGAAAATCTGGCCCCAATGCTCACAATAGGCCTCAATGTAGCACACAGCACTTTTTAGCATGTTTTTGTAGCACCGTGCATGCCTAGAAAAATTACGTACACAAATGTGTGCGGTGGTGAGCTGTGTGCCTTGGAAAATGCCACCTTACGTTGTAAGTGTGGTATGGGGCATAGGTTTGAGGCTTGCGCATTCAACTTGAATACGATGTTGGGTTTAAAAATATGCAAATACGATGGGCGGGGTCCAGGTTTTAGTAACGGCAGCCGACCTATGCAGGAGTCATGCATAAGTCTGCTATGTGAGCACTACGCATGCACATGCCATATGACACGCATTGGAACTTTGAACGCACGGAACTGGATTTGGTCCTGAATTTGATAACCATGGATCTGTGTTATACCCTAATAGCACATTATAGAAGTATAATGAGAGTGAAATCGAAAAGAATAAATATCTATACAGTGGATGTATAGCGTTGATAACGGCAATTTTTCTAAAGAAAAAAAAATTGTTCCAACATTCTATTTTTCTTTTTCTGGTAATATGTTTAGCCGCATCACGAGTCTAAGCAATATACATGAGGTTGTAAAGACCTAGAATCGTGTAAGTTGCACAGTGACTGTTAAACCTCGGTTGCAGTCAAAGTCTACATAGGAAGGTTTAGCAGGGCAGGTTCACAGAAGCACAGACCACACAAGCCTGTAAGCATCGGCCACAACTAAATACCCCGTATTCCCTCAGAATGCTGCTCTTCGACCAGTGAAGGTCAGGGCTTTCTGTGCTTTAATGTCACGATTTTCTAGACAGCCTGACACATTGTGGTTCTTGTGATCGGCAGCAATCTATTATTTTTTTCTTGGTTGTGTTTTGTTTTTGCATTTGGTGAATCATAATAGTAACAAGAATACCTGTGTTATGTAGGTGTAGTCTACTAGATTACCGAAAGCTGTAGGTTTGCCATTAGTGTTACTTATTGGTTCGTTTGCATTAGAAGACTGGGAGGTTGGAGAAAAACAGCTTATTCTGCAAAATGGAAAAACCCTGGTGTAATGCTGGGGGGGGGGGATAAAGATGAATTTTAATTATTTTGCAAACAGGGAGAATCCTTTTGCTTTCGTTCACTGCTCACACACCAAGTAGCTTTATTTATTTTTTTATCTCTGAGGACTGGATCCCTAAGCGCAGCGGAAATGATAATCCGATGCGGGATCTAGGCTTCCATGTGACCACTCCTCCCCCACTTGAATAGACTTATGTTCATTGATCCCTACCTTAAAACTGTAGCCTAGATAGGTTGCTTAGTGCACTGTGACTGTACTACCAGCACACTTTCCCTGACCCGCGCAGCGGAATCACTTTCTGCGCTTTCAGGACAAAACTAGATGCAGATCGGTTCCCGGTATGAGGTACTTTTGTATGCGCTTTTACAAAAATACAGGCGTTTTACAATCTTTTTTTTCATTCCTTATTCATTCCTTATTTTATTCTTCCACAAAGAGTCTGAAGGCGTCTTATTTTTAATTCCTAGGCTTGCCAAAATAAAAGGATAAACACACGAGGAGGGGGCGCATTTTTGCTAGATTTATCCCTAGTGCAATAAGTCACGTGACCTGATCTAGATCTCTGCGAATGTTCCCTATGCACAGAGGTGCGTGAGTCCGCACGTGAGATGAAAGTGAACTCCCATGTGACTCCCCTCTCAAGTATGTCCGAACGCAGATCCGTGCGACAATGCATACCGCCGCCCACTCTCCATCATTGCTGCTTAGCTCCGCCCCCCTTGCAGGGATTAGGCATGCGGATCTGGAGAGTCGCCCCCGTCAGTCAGATCTCCTATTCAATGGAATTTAGTTTTGTATGCTAGGAGCTCCGTTGCGTAACATCGGGCTTGCGCAGTGCCGGATAAATAGCAGCTTGCGGATGTCGGGTGTCATACGAAAATGATTATCAGGCCCATAATGACCCCTAGATTGTAGGCCACTGTGGTTCCACCTGTTGCTATGGAAAACCGCACAATGGTCCGGATTCACAGTCACTTAGTTTTCGTCTTATGTACGTTGTTTTAAGAATTGAGCTACTACATATGCGTAGTAGCTTATTTAGGGTATCTACGCGCCATTTCTGTACGTAGATTGCGGAAGGGCGGTCTGTGTACAGAAATGGTATGTAGAGAGCGTAAATAGACTACCACGCATGCGTAGTAGCTCAATTCTTAAAACAACGTACGTAATTTAACAGTGTAACAGAGGTTCGGATTCACAGTTACATAGTTTTCGTACAAAAAATATGTAACTGTGAATCTGAACCTCTGTTACACTGTTAAATTGTCTTTTCAGAATAACTTAATAGTAAAATTGTGCAAAAAAGTTATTTTTGAATTTTAGCAAAATTCAGCAACAATAAGAAAGGTTGATGTCTGCAGGTTTTACCCCTGCAGTTCAACGTGGTTTTCCCCCAAAGCACCTTTATTTTTTTGCTTTGTTTTTTGCTGCTGTTCCCAATTCCGGATGATCCTTAAAAGGTGAATGACTTTCCATAAAGCACCTGAGCGGACCTGTATCATGCTCTCAGGTCTAAGGTGCTTACTAGTCAGTTTATATGTAGCTGTTGCAAGAGCTTATCCGTTTCTCTGGTCCGTGGAAACACTCTTTGATCAGACGTTGTCATTAAAGGACATTTTTGGGGGCTTTGAACCTGAAATGACTGATTGTGGGATTATATCTTGGGGCTAATCAGGAATTTCAGAATACCAGCGTAAACGGGTGCAAATGTACACCTAAGCAAAAGCAGCCAGGGAGAGGCTAATTTACAGTGTGCAAACAGAATTAGAGGTGAGAGGTGGCATTTCCTGGCTCCACTCTAAATGGTTGTGTGACATGAAAGCGATTCAGTGTTTGTGTGCAATAAGCAAAAGATAAGTATTTTCCCTGCCTGCGAAAAAAATAAAATTCATTTACACCCTTCATATTGCACCAGAACTGCACCTTGGGGAATGTGTAGAAACTCTCAATCCTGATTTGTTGTGATAAAACAGGTTGCATCTGTTGATTTAGTCTTAAAATTCCTGCTCACTGATTGTACTATGTTGGGAGTCACGATTGTGTCAGCAGATGATTAGGAAAGGATCATCTCAGATCTGGTAAATTGGTGTAGTGTGTACACGTGAATCACAAAGCTTATCCGGGACCTGCAATCGTCAATGAAAGTGTAAGAACCATCACATCTCATGACTGTGTACCTACCCTTACTATCACACTCTGGATCTTTCATCTGGTGCGTTGATGATGTTTTTTTTTGCATAAATGGTGCAGATTTTTAAGCCTAAAAAATTGTATTTGTGTTTTTGTAGTTTGAGAACAGAGATTGATGGGTGTAATAAGTTACATTTATAAAGAGGGGGATTGCCTCTTAAGCCGTTGGCTAGAGAGTATTCTTCTACCCGTAAAGGGGCTACAATCACATCCTCTGAGATTATGGATCTCAAAGCTTTGTCTTACATTCTGCGAGACGCGTTTTGTGCTTTCCAGGAAGATGTGTTTTGTTCGTTGATTACTTTTGGAGAGCGCCTGATAAATGTCTTTGTTTTTTTTGTTACCTTCTACAATGGGATTTTGTATTTGGACATGCAAAAAGCAGACTCTTATATAGCTATTTTATGGGTGACATTCCCCATTCCAGAGTATTTGTTTGCACCTCGGGGATGGAAGTGGACATAGAGGCTCCGATACCTCTGAAGCGCTTGAATGTTTTGCCCTTGTACACAGGACCCTCTGACGCGTGTACACTAGGAAAGTGAGTAAAATGCGTGGAACGTGGTAGTGTTGCATCCCTAATCTCTAATTTGACTTGTTCCGATACGTCCTGCCGTGCTAGAAACTCTTATTAATGCATGAGAAATATTATCCCAGTGCACTGTGACGGAGACCATGCAATTAGCAGAGAACATGCTCCAAGTGTCTTGCTCTAAGTTAGATAATTACAGAAAACATCTGATCCTTTAATGGTCTATTAAGACCACACAGAATAATGGCAACAGAGCGGATACCAATGACCGATTTTCTCCTCATTTTTGTGTATTGGGACCTGCTTTTGCGTTATGCGCAAGCATCAGTAATATCCAATCGGGACACATTCTGCAAATGGCCATGACTTCATATTATATTATACAGTGTGGTCTTGCTGATGCGCACTTGAGAACTGACGCCATTTTATATACGCACAAATTATAAAATTTAAGGTGCGGTATGGCCATCAGAAGTATTTGGTGTACAGGAAATTGCATCCGGTGCATATGATAATCGCAGATCTGCACGCTAGGTAATCTGAAGTAATAATTCGTCCACTATTATACCTTACAGTAGTAGCTGTTGGAACATTGGGCTGGATCCAGACCTTGTTAAGTGCATGAACTTAGTTACTCCTGGGCTAACAGTAAGCAATTCAAAGATATATCCCTGCATGCAAAGACTACAATTAACTTGGCTCCCCCTGAAATCAACATGGTTTATCCCAGGAGTAACTAAGTTCATGCACTTAACAAGGTCTGGATCAAGCCCATTGTCATCAGGTTCTATCCGTTAACACTGTTGTCCCTTAAGTGTCCCAGGTTAACGGTTAGTTCTTGCACCATCACAATCGCATAGTACACTCCATTCTTCAATAAGCCTGTTAGTCGTACCAACAGAATCTTTGAACGTATGTAAATAATTATTAAAGAAACCTTTGACCCACCGCAGCCAATCAAACCACGTCTTTCTTTTCTAAACAGAAAAATGGTAACTGGAATTTGATTGGTTGCAATGGTCTACAGAAATTGTTTTTGTTGCTTGGGCATCAGTTTTGAAAAACATGTCCCCCGGGTGGAGGGTGGAGGATCTGTCCCCCAGCTTGTCCTATGAATGTGTCTGCTTGATTCCATATCTCAAGCAAAGAGCCTGCTGCCATCAGCTGATTTAACAAGCTGTGTTTTTTCCACTTATGGTTTTCGTGGTTTCATAAAACAAATATGGACTGGGAGATTTGTCTTCTACTGGGAAGCCTGCCCACTGGAAATGAGTATTGCCTTCCAGGAGAATATCTGCTGACAAGGTCTCTATTAAGGTAGCAATATGGGCAGTCATAAGATTAACCGGTTGAGTGCCCCTGCAAGGTCTGGTCACGTCACTAAGACCATAGGTCTGGAGGCCCTCTTGATGTTTACTGAATGCAGTCAGTGTGCTGCTTGTTTCCTAAAACAGATTCTCTGTAGACCCTAAATGTGTTTAATAGGCGTCTGATAAAATGTTGTCAGTGCCGCGTCCTGTAGTCAGCACAGAGCGGGCAGCTATCAGGCCGAAGCTAAAATATATTCCATTAAATATTATGGCAGCAATCGTCGCGAATTGCGCTTATTCATGTCTTTTGCTTTTGCGTAAAACGTACGCGATCCCTAATTGCGCACCACAAGACGTGTGATACTGCCCTACTTGGCTTAGTCACGTGACTTCCTCCCGAATGTACTGCCTTAGGCAGAAGTACCGGTATTCACGATCATTACCCAAAACTCTTGGGACCGTTTTTTTTATGTACGCAATTATACGTGCGGCCGGAGCAAGAAATCACCCACCATTAACCGCGACACTCCCCTCTCCCGGAAGTGCGGTCGGTGACTTACGAGTCCTTTAGTCTGTTCTTTACGTGTGTACTTCCGAGCGTATATGTTCTCCATCCGTGCGATTCTTATAACCGCGCCTCCATGCGTTCATAAAAATGCCTCGCCCCACCCACTTTTATGTAAATTTTCCCATGCGTCGGATTTCCATGTGTATGCCCCCCAAGTGCGATTCACATATACGTCCGTTAGGCACTTCCGTGCGTATAGACAATGTAAACTACATACATAAAGTTACTACGTAAATTTTCTCATGCGTCGGATTTACGTGCATATGTCCCCCAAGTGCGATTCACATATACGTCCGTTAGGCACTTCCGTGCGTATAGTCAATGTAAACTACATAAAGTTACTACACATGTGCAGTTGATCCGATCCTAAAAATACGCACAGAACTTCCCTCAAACAGATCTCTGACTATGGCCCCTGACTATTTATTGGTATTTTTCAAAGTTATTATTCTAAACTCTGGCACTATGTTTCGCAGCTACCTCCTATAATGAAATTAGCCCAATGTCCCCTTTCCTCCTAGAAAACTGTGGTTGCTATTGGTTACCCCAACTGTTTAATGCAATCTTTTTCTATGATACGGGAGCTTTCTATATATTTACCAACAACTTTTGCTCATAGTGATGGAAACTGACCACTGACTGAATTTTTGTTTTGTTTTTTTGTTATTTTAATGGATAGATCTAAAAAAAAAAATCATTCAGTCTCCGCATTAACTAAACAATATTTTACTAAGTATTCTTAGCCAAGAAGCTGGGATACTTTAATCAGGGTATCATGAGTCATTACATACTTGTTTTCATTTTTATTTTAGCTCTGGGTTTGCTAAAACGAAATGTAGCAACACACTGATATGTTGTGTGTGAATTATGTCTATTAGATATCTGTATATATCTATTGCATCTTTTTAAATGATATCTCTGTTTGGTGATCCTCGATGTCACATGACATCTGTGACAGGTAATACTTTCTGTAGATTGCTCAGTTTGGGTGTAGGTCTTTTTCGAAAGGGCTGTTTTATACCGGCCAGTTCCAAACTGGCTCTCAAATTGATTGCTTCTGCCTCGCCAAGGAGAAGCAATCAATCATCCCCAGGATGAAGTCGCAGCAGCGAATGGTAAGTATTTATCTAACCCCAATCCATAACCTAACACTCGCTTTTCATTACCCTAACTCCCCACAGCCTGACCCTTAGATTCCCTTCCACACAGCCTGACCCTAAGACTCCCCTCCCCTGCAGCCTAACAATAAGACTCCCCTCCCCTGCAGCCTAACCCTAAGACTCCCTTTCCCGCAGCCTAAGACTCCCCTCCCCTGCAGCCTAAGCCTAAGACTCCCCTGCAGCCTAACCTAACCCTAAGACTCCTCTCCCCCACAGCCTAACCCTAAGACTCCCCTCCCCACAGCCTAACCCTATGACTCCCCTCCCCACAGCCTGACCCTAAGACTCCCCTCCCCTGCAACCTAACCCTAAGACTCCCCTCCCCTGCAGCCTGACCCTAAGACCCCCCTCCCCTGCAGTCTAACCCTAAGAATCCCCTCCCCTGCAGCCTATAGACTCCCCTGGTACACTCACCTGTCTCGTGCGGTTGGTCTCCCTAATTACTAATATTTTCGAAATTGAGACAGCCGAAAATGAGCTTTCACGTGTCTGTCTTTCGAAAATAGAATTTTCTTTGCGCAGAACATGTTTCCTCATTCTCATATTAAAACTACTGCGTATTAGAAGTCCCCTTGACTTTGTTAACTTGTATAAAGTACTTTAAGGTGCATTATTAAATGATGAACAATAAATGCACTAGGGGGAGCAGTTTTCCAGTGTGTGTTTATTTAATTTTTTTGCCCTAGTGGTGAAAGTACAGCAGATTCCAGGCTTTTGTTGATGTGAATGAATGCTATACGTGCTACTTGTTACTGCAGATCTTTGCCAGCCTATATAGAGCAATTAGAATGGTTTGCATTAAGAGAAGCTGGTCAGATTTCACTATGAACTATTACTATTCACTATGAAGGAATTCGTGCTAGAAATGTCACCTGAATGAATGTAAGTCCATTTACATATTTTAATAAGCTATATGGGGCTGATCCAGAACAACGCCTCCGCCATAGTTATGGTGGGCGTATGCGTAAGATCGGCTGTTTAGCTGATCTGCGCATGTGCCGGGCAGATGTTTCCCAGCGTAACTAAGGTCGGGCGTCCCGAACACTAGCGTAATTACAGTGGAAGGGGCGTGCCAATCATACGCTCACCGTAATTACGCTAGAGTAACAGTGTGTAACTACGGCAGGATAGGGGGAGTGCATGGGAGGTACGCTGTGTGTTAGTACGCACAGTGCCTCATTGTAGGTCTGGATCAGGCCCTGTGTTGCTGTTGCGATCAGCTAGTGCAACCATCAGTATGCTCCCACCGCTATGCATTATGGGACTTGTAGTGCTAGAGGTTGTCTGAGCTGGTATGTGTGTTGCCAGTTTTCCTTTTTGTATATTGATGTCTTCATAAAACTACTTTCCTCCCTACTTTTTTTTATGTGTGTGTCTTTATAACAGCTACAGAAGCTCAGCCGTCATTAGCGTCCATGGTATAGGATAGAGACTTAATAGCAACATTACAATAGCGGCTTGATAGTGCTGTAATATAATTATCTACATTTTTTGTCTTTTTTTTGGTTGTCGTGTTTCTTGCAATGTCATTTAATTTGCTTCCTCCAGAGGAAAGGCGTTGTGCAGTGTTAACCAAACTTTGCAAATGTCTTTATTTGTTGTGTCATTTAAGCTGCTGAGCGGAGCACAGAGTGACATTACTTAGTCAGGCTTTTTTTCTAGTTCCTGGAATACTGTGAACTATCTCACATATAAGACCAAGCTGTTAACCAAACAGTGTGTTACTATGTGTTACTGCACAGTCATCGGATTCGCTCAGTGCACAGAATAGGCTTGGTATTGGTAGAGTACAATGGGCTGGATCCAGACTTAAGTAAGTGCTTGAAATGAGTTACTCCTGGGCTAAACCATGTTGATTGCAGAGGGAGTCATATTTTATCTGTTGCAAACAGTATTAGAGTTGAGAGGTGATGTTTCCCAGCCCAAGTCTAAATAACAGTGCGATAGTAAAGCTGGTCAGTGTCTGTGTGCAGTAAGCAATTCAAAGATATATCCCTGCATGCAAAGAATACAATTACCTTGACTCCCCCTGCAGTCAATAAATAACAGTGTGATAGTAATGCTGGTCAGTATCTGTGTGCAGTAAGCAATTCAAAGATATATCCCTGCATGCAAAGAATACAATTACCTTGACTCCCCCTGCAGTCAACATGGTTTAGCCCAGGAGTAACTCATTTCAAGCACTTACTTAAGTCTGGATCCAGCCCATTGTGACTTTATGTATGACTTTATATAAGTGAATTATATTTGGATTCATGACACACAGCACCAGTAAGTCAGAATATATCTGAATTTGTTATGGGTGGGCTTCAATACTGGGAAAACGCCGCTATTCCTTGGTTCAGTACCTCTTGGGTAGTGTTGTTTATATTTTAGGAGTTGATTCCCACCTCCTGATGATGGGCATAGACTAGTACGGGTTATTGGTCCAATCGCCCAATTATTAGGATATTAGACCAATAATCGCTGTAGTGTGCAAGCAAGATATTATTTGCTTGGGTCTAATAGTTGCATCTTTTGTGCTTCCTAAAATATATTGAACCCAAGCAATCGATATTGCTTACTGTGGTGGCATTTTCAAATTATTGGACCCTGTGCCCCTACCTCCTGGCCGGAATTTCCCCATCTTGCTGACTCAATAATATCCATCCAATATCCATTTTATTATTATTATTATTAATAATGCTTATTTATATAGCGCCACAAATTGTTCACAGTGCTTTACAGAGAACATTAGACATTCACATTAGTCAGCGGCCAATTAAGCTACCAGCATGTTTTTGGAGAGTGGGAGGAAATCGGAGCACCCAGAGGAAACCCACGCAGACACGTGGAGAACATACACACTCCACACAGATAAGGCCTAGTCCTGCCAAACTCATGATCACAATGCTGCGAGGCCCAAGTGCTACTCACTGAGCCACTGTGTTGCCCTAGCAGACAGTGTCCGATAAACAAATCAAGGGGGGTAACCAAGAATAGGAGGAATATAGTTATTAGAACACGAGGGCATGCGTATACACTGGAGGGTGGCAGGTTTAGAGGAAATGTAAGGAAAAATGACTTCACTGAAAGGGTGGTTGATAAGTGGAATAACCTCCCATCTAAGGTGGTAGAGGGTAACACAGTAGAACAATTTAAAAATGCGTGGGATAAATATAAGGATATCTTGAACCTTAAACTAAATCTAGGGTCAGTATGGTTTAAAAATAAAATAAAATGGGTAAACAGGATGGGCCAAGTGACTTTAATAAAAGCACCGCTCCATATTTTAAATTAGCGCAAATTTTGGGTCAGTTAATGACTTTATGGAACCTATTTCTACAAAGGGCCTTTTTTTTTGTCTTTTGCTAGGATCAGAAAACCTTATGATTTTGGGGATTGTGCTGCCCTATCCGTCCCCATTTTAGGTGAGCTTAGACCGGTCCTGTATTCTGGACTCCGTATGAGCGAGGGTTGTGGCCTCCTCAGGGCTTACTTGGAAACGCTCGTAGCTCAGTGCAAGTCTGTATCCGGTGCAAACTTACTTATTTGCTAGTTGGTGATAGAAATGCTATCTTCTAGTATATGGAAGTCACTTTTCCTTACCACCACTATACTGAATCATTTCAAGATCTTGCTTATAGAAGATGGATATAGAGCGATAGGAGTCTTATGTCAAAACAAATATAATACCTCATATAAGTCCCATAACAAGGCGAGAAATGTTGCTAAATAGAATGAGAGATGATATCTTGGCCTGATATGACCCTTCCAGCTCCCTGTGATATGGAAAGAGAGCTGGCTGGCTCACCCACGTTCCAAACATTCCAGCTACGGTCCTAAAGTGTGACCCAATGAGATTGCGACAATTGTGGCCGGTATCACTGTCAAGTCACATTATTGGACAGGTCAGTGTTTAGCTGAAATAATCTGTGCTGCTGTGAACCTTGCAATAATCCGATTAGTTTCAGGTTGTTTTTTTGCCTTCTTCCATCTCAAACATGAGAAAACACAGACAATGAAGAGAATAATGAACAAAACCAAAACTTAAATATGTGTTCAGGGAGTTATAGTCATGATGGGCCGTGTTTACAGATCCGTTTGCAAACACGTACGCAAATAAAACGCTCGCACTTGGCTTGGAACACCCACCAAAACCCCTGACACCCCCCTCGCAAATCCGTGCTCTCGTAGACTTACACCTCCATGGACCACTTGTATCTTTCCGTGTGCAGTTGCGTTCGTATATGTCCTCTGTGCGTCCGATTCATGCTAGTCACGCCCACATTCCTTCATTAAAATGCCTCCCCCGCCCATTTTTATTTATGTTCTCACGTGCGTATTTTTACTACGCATGCACAGTTTGTCCAGTCACAAAAATACGCACGCATCTCGCGTGAAAACGGATCTCTGAATACAGCCCCATATTACAATCATTTCAAGAAACTAGGGAAGATTAACACCGACTTTACATACCAGTATTTTTTTGTGCACAGATCCTAATAGTCTTAGGAACCAATGATATCACCGAGACCTATAATATAGTACATTATATTACTCAAGAGACAGAGGAAATGATATCTAACACAAATCCCCATCTCTGGTACCCAGAGGTCAGGATAGCGGTTCTGGACAACCTCCGCCGCTACTACTCCCTGACAGGTAACATACAGAGCTGTGACTACTAATTTATCGTAGTATGCGACGACCGCGGTTCTGTAACTGAATCTGTCAGTTGAACATGATTATAAACAGCACTTTTTGCTGAGCGCATAAACAGCAAATCAGCTACTGTCTGCACTTGCGCTTAGGCACCATTCCGCGGAGAGTGGCGACCTTCGATGCCATGCACCTGTTTCAGGAAGTGGGTGAAGGAGGCATCGCCCTGGCTGGTACATACTTTACAATATGCACTTATGATACAACAGTCGTATAAAAAGCGGTTACTACAGTACGATTTGACTGGGTGGAAGTGTAGATTTTGTACACGACTCGTGAATCCCACAGAATGGCCGTACACACTGCAGATCACCCACGATTCCTTAACATGAAAAAAAGGACCGGATCCCACATTAGGCGTGCAGCCAATCGTAAGTCCATTCGTACGTCGTGTTTACGAGCATGCGATCCTAAAGTCCCTACTTGTGAGGCTGACGCGCTCCCCTCGCACATATGCAGCTTCCGTGTTCAGAACCTTCCTTAGCTCTTACAAACGCGGCCCTGTTCTAAGGGTCTTTTTGGTAATTCAGCAACGTACGTAAAGGCTTAGCCAAGAATTTAATGCTTCCTCCTCACGTACACACGGCGGCTTACTATGTCCCACCATCGGAGAACGACCCTGCACGGAATCCTGCATCAATTACTGTGTTCCTGTGTGTAAAACCCATGCTGACGCATGCGTGGTATCATTGCACAGGGTACAAAAATAGGGAGCGTTGTATGACTTCTGGATCCAGTTTTGTAATACTGCAACAAGTGTGGGACTGGGGGAGGACGGGACGTTTTTTCCCAGCTAGTTCCAAACTGGCTCTTAAATCAATTGCTTCTGCTTCACCAAGGAGAAGCAATTGATCATCCGCAGGATGAAGATGCAGTGGCAAAGTATTTATCTAACCCTCCCCTTCCGTTACCCTAATCCTCTATTCCCACAGCCTGACCCTAAGACTCCCCTCTCTGCAGCCTGACCTTAAGACTCCCTTCCCCACAGCCTGACCTTAAGACTCCCTTCCCCACAGCCTGACCCTAAGACTCCCTTCCCCACAGCCTGACCCTAAGACTCCCTTCCCCACAGCCTGACCTTAAGACTCCCCTCCCCGCAGCCTTACCCTAAGACTCCCTAAACCTCAGACACCCCATAGACTCCCCTGTAATATTCACCAGTCTGGTGTGTATTACAGGTCTGCGGCAGCGATTTCCAAATGAATGAATGGGTAAGTATCCCGAAAAATTCATTCGGCATTCTTACCCAGTGATATCTAAAAGTTTCTACAGAACTGTTTTCTAAATAGAGAAAATGAACTTTCGGCTGTCTGTATTTCTGAAATGAAATTTTAGAGACGGCGAATGCATCCCCATGCAACGTCCCATTGTCATCTGAAGCTACGTTTCCTGGCTGGTCAGAGTTTGTCCTGTCCAAGTGACTTTTTAGCCATATTATCTCTCTTGTATAGAAATTGTATGCTAAGCAGCAATAGTAGCCACTGAATATGGATTTATGGTAATGGAAGCCTTTATGAGGCAGGCCTTTTGTCTTGTTTCTCTTCAGACTCCTAGGTGGCCTTTTATAATGCCCCATCGGCCTCCCCGCCTACTCCTTCCACACAAATGGGACATGGCAGATTTGGAAAATCATGGGCAGAAGCTTGGCGCAAGGGCCCCCCCCCCTCCCTCCTCTCTCCCCTCTTACTGGTCTTGTTTTGTGGGCATGTCAGGTTGAATTCTTATCAGCGAGGAGGTCGCTGACATGACTTTCAATGGGCTCGAAATGAGGAGGAGACCTCGCACAATGCGGCCACGCTCTCCACTCGCCCCGCCATTTGCAGCAGTTAATTAATATGCTAAAAATAGGAACCGCCGATACAAATTGCAGCCTGTCGACCAACAAAGCCGAATCATGTGTAGCTTTTGATAGCCAAGTTTATGGTGCTTTGCTCGAAAAGTTTAGCGAAAGGAGAGCAGGAACTTTTTTTTGGAAGCTGATCGCTAGTCACTCTGGGCCTCTAGCCATTTACTAGCTGTCTCATTTGCATTATGAATGACATTAAGGCAGCTAACAAGGTTATTGGACATAGCAGTGGTCTCATGTGACCACACGTAGAGTAGGACCTACAGCAGTGCTAGCTGGCCTAGATACTGTGTCTCTGTGTATGCAAGGTAGGAATCTGTGCAATTGTATGAATTCCATACACTGCGTTCGTCCTGACGGTTCAGAAAGCTAGTGCACAATTGCTCGTGTGGGTGGAACATCTGCAACCATGTAAGCAAGATTAAAAATAAAAGCTTATTTTTTTTTATTTTATTTTTTTATGTAAGTAAAGGATTGTCCCCTCCAGCCTAGTTCTGAACCACTGTGGTTAATACACGACTTGGCACAGCGCAAATATTTCCTGCCTTTTCCTGACTGTCTGTCCTGTTCTTTGCAGACTTTAATTTTGCCCTGTACCCACCATCTATGATAGCGACTGGAAGTGTGGGAGCTGCAATCTGTGGGTTGCAGTTGGACGATGGAGAAAGCACTCTCTCTGGCGATAGCTTGACGGAACACTTGGCTAAGATCACTAACACAGATGTGGTGAGTATCCTGTTCGTCTTTCTTTTTTTTTTTTTTTTTTACCCCCATGATAATTTTGAGTGTTAACAGCATCAGTGGAAAACGAAGGTAACACAAGCATCTCTGTAAAAAAAAATATTAAACTGGAATTCCCCCTAAAATCTAGTCCTACATATTGAATTTGCAGCTGTCCTACGGAAATGCTTTTGGAGAGTTGGTTTTCAAAGTTTTGATCGTTTTAAAAGATCTTTGTTTAGTTGCGGTATTTCCTTAGTGCAGAATCAATGTCCTTAAAAGAGCATTTGTCGTTTAACATAGAGTTGCAAACCCTGCTTAGCAATGACTGTCTCCCATGCAGCCTGGCGCTTAAAGAGCATTTCCTAAGCTGTGTGTGTTGGAATGCTGTGTCCATATTGTCAAGCAGGACTTAGATATTCGGAACTTCAAATGTGTTTGCAAATGCATTGTGCCCTGTGCGCATCCTGATCAGCAACTCCTAAGACTCCATGTAATAAAACATTGTGCAATTCACACAAACACTCAGTGATTGTGGTTATCGTTTTTAGAGTGCGGTTTAGGGAATTACAGCGCATTAAGTGGACCATATACCATTTGCTGGATTCAGAAGTTCTGCCACTGCTTTTGGAACTCTGCCCACGACGGCAGCAAAGTTCTAGAGGCTAATCGCATGGCGATCCTAAGTTCCGTTCGTATGAGGGGAGACCACTATCCTTGCATTAACAGGACTTCCGTTCCCAGGACCTGGCCTTAATATTTACGCAATAGCCCCATGGAAAATGGGGTTGGCGCATAAATAAGGATCGGAATGAAGGGCTTAACCATGTCCTTGCTGCACGATTTGATTTTGGCCCCCATCCCACCATTGTGTACACACAATGGGCCTGATCCAGACCTACGCCGATGCGCTGTCCTTACTAAAGCACAGCGTATCGGCGTTCACTTTCCCCGACACTCCCCCTGTGCGGGCGTATGGCCCCTTCCTTACGCCGACTGAAGGCTACACTAACTTCAGGGGCCATACGCTCGCACAGGAGCGTATGGCCGCCTAGCCCGCCCTCCTACCCTCATTTAACTACCTCCCCCCCGCCCACCTACATTAACCTGAATGTAGGGACGCTGGGGGGCATCCCTACGGCGCTGCTACGGACGCCCGATCCACGATCGAGCGTTGCCGTAGCGACGACGCCCGGCATGCGCAGATCGGCTTTTCAGCCGATCTTATGCTTACGCCCGCCATCCTAGCAACGGCGAGCGTAGGTCTGGATCAGGCCCAATGGATCAGATCCTGAGCTACTTACACTAGAGATTTTTAAGCTAACAGCTGACGTAAAATCACCTGTTTGTATTTGCTGTGCATGCGCGCAACAGATGTTACGCCACATAACTCTTAACGTACGTACCATCAGCGTAATTACGAACGTATCATACATACGACACCCGTAGTTACGCTTTGTAGGCGGAGGGAGGCCTTTAAATTGTACAGTGTGAGCCGGGTTATGCTGTTACGTACGTCACCACTTACACTTTTAAAAGTTAAGGTAGGGAAGCGTAAAACGACCAAAGTATGTACAAGCGAGGGGAGTGCGTAGAAAACACACGAGCGTATCCAGCACTTAGGTCTGGATCTGCCCCATTTTCCCCACCGCCACCATCTCTACAACCACCACCACTCCTTCCCACCCTGACATCGGAGAGCTGATGGAAACCCTTCCAGTACCGCCGTCTGGCTTGTGCGCACGCAAAATGTAGTCTTTTCCCCATCTTTGTGCAAAAAAAAAAATAAAATTTGGAAGGCGAGATCTGGCCCCTTGAGGCTCGAATAAAATGATGTCTTCAGTAACTCTCTGCTGCTTTGTCCTTAATTTCCATGACTAGACCGTATAACAATGCTGTCATAATTGTTCTTTAAAAAGCTCTGTTTAATTTTAGAATGTTTTACGAACAGGAATTAGTGTGCGGTCACATGATTCCACCCTTCCCCCATTCCCCGCTCCGAAATCTTTGACAACCCCTGAACAGTAACCTTTTGATTCCCACAATGCACTTTGTTTACAGTCGTTCCTAAATTTAGATGACCCCGTTTTCACTGAATTGACAAACAGTTCTTTTTTAAGAAAAAAGTTCAAATAAATGGGGTCATTAACTTGTCGGACAAGTGTTTCCTGTTTAAAATAAAATAAAAAAAACTCCAGTGACATAGAGACCGTTTCAGGAATGTCACATGTAGGGTTTACCCAGCTTGAATGTTAAACTTTATTGTGCCTCTAAGGTGACTGGTGACACCTACACTTGTCTGGTGCTTTAAACGTCACATTGCTGCAGCTTCTCACAGGGCCGTGAATCAGATATAGCTTGTGGGAATTTGAGTTACTGAAAATCTTTAGTGAAAGCTGCCTGATTCAGACCAACTAAGACAATAACACAAACCAAGAATGCATGATTCATAATCTGGACATTCCCCACAAATTAGTGCATATCCTGTGAGCACAGTATTGAAGTGTAAATGTTACTTTTTATTTGTCATTGATGTTTCCAAGGGCCGACAGATCAATGTCAGTAAACACTGATATATTTATGTTTGTGGAAGATGGTGGTTTCGTTATGCACATGCAACATGTGTTATTGCTTTTAATGTTTAGGCAATAGGGGGGGTGACAAATCAGACTGTTTTTTTTTTTGTCTCTCAACTCATATAAGTTGCACCCCCCCTGTCACTCCTCCTGTGTGAGCGTAGTTACACACAGTTACGCCGGCTGAAAGCTACCCTGACTTCAGCCGCCGTAACCGTGTGTAACTACGCTCACACAGGAGCATCACCTCCCTAACCCAGCCCTCCCCTCCTAATTACCCTCCCCCCGCCCAGATTCCGTAACTACAGCGGATGGCGCTTACGCAATCTACGTACAGAAATGGGGGTAGATCCTGAACAACGTTTGCTTTACGTTTGTTCGCGTAGCGAATTTTCGCGTACGTAAATTCGCACCGCTACCCTTAACACACCCCCTGCACGGACTGTTGCTGCGCTAGGGGGACTCTCTTTGGTGCTTTTGGTGCTGATAAGTATAATTTCTTTGTGCGCTAATTTGTTATAGCTTTGTAAGCATTGTCTGGTTACTTCTCTTATGGGGTTGTCTTCTGTCATGCAACAATTTTTTATTTATTTATTTTCCTATTTTTTTTCACTTGTTATTTGCTAATAGGTGAGTGGGTTGCCATTCTAGCGGGAGCTCCTGCTTAGATAGGGTTTTTTTTTTTAGAGACTAGCCTCCCATAGTCATAAGGTTGGGTATTGTGAAGGAACGTATAAGGATTAGTGGGGTATAGTAGTGTTACGGGGGGGTTCCTTGTAGAGGCACGCCCACACGTAAGTAGTTACGTGACACATACGTGAATGGCCCATACGTTCACAATTACGCTACGTTAATGTGCGTATTTTCTATGGTGCGCATGCGCAGTGCGTACAAAACAGCGATTTTACGTCTCTGCCACGTGTTGTTCTGGATCAGGCCCATGGTACGTAGATAGCGGAAATACGCATGTGTAGTAGCTCATTTATTAAAACACTGTACGTAAAACGTAAACTACGTAACTGTGAAACCGGACCAGGGAGTTGTGAAACCCAAGTATGACCCTGGGGGGTGTCCCCAAGTCCTGGAAATTCCGGCCCCTCTCATAGGGGTCGCCCGTGTTACATTTTTGCACAGAGTAGAGCTACACGGAATGATGAGTGTGTGGGCTGCGTCTTCCTGTACTGACTCATTCATAATGGACATGTTGAGTATACAGTCAGCTGTAGGCTCGATGTTAACCCCCTGGCCACCAAAAATGAAAATCGGGTTATGCGATATAGTTATAGGCAGCGCTCCAGGCCTGTAACCTCTTTTCTCTTGCACATCAAGCATTGCATTAACCATCCTCTGCAGGCTCCGGTTTATTGGAACATAACAGCATACTGTATTACTGACTCATTGGATTGTTAAATAAAGTCAGCTGCTTCAAGAAAGACTCCTTTCCCTTCCGAGAGAGAGAGAGAGAGAGGGAGAAGCAGAATTACTTAACTGTGTCACTGCCTTCTAATTATGTTGGATCTCAGTGGAAAACGGTGCCTGGGCTACTGTTAGTTTACTGCGAGTGGACTAAAGCTGGCCATACACTTGTACGATTATCGGTCCCAGCAGGGGGTGGGGCGATAAACGTGATGATTTCCCGCTAGGGAAATGTCCCATTATCGGCACCATACACTTCTCCTGCTGGGACCGATAATCCTAGCAGAAGAGAGGAAGGCAGCGCTCTCTGCTGCTGCTGCTGCTTTATATCTATGTACAAAGCTGCACTGACAGCTGTGAAGGTAAACTTTACAGCTGTCAGAGCAGCTCTGACAGCATTGAATGTATACTTTAAAGCTCTCAGAGCAGCATAGTACATAAATATACAGCAGCGGCTATTGCAGGCAGTAATACAGATAAGAATCAGCCGAAGCCGCGCTTCACACAGTGTGTTTTCGGCTGATCCCTGTCTGTACTACTCCCTGCAATAGCCGCTGCTGTATATCTATGTACTATGCTGCTCTGACAGCTGTAAAGTATACTTTCAGAGCTGTCAGAGCAGCTTTGTACACAGATATACAGCAGTAGCAGCTCTGAACAATAGGATTAAGCTTTCAATAGCATTCAGCTTTCTGATTGGCTCCCTTAAAATATCTCTTTCTCCCAATTTAAATCAAACATGTCAAAAGATCAAATAATCTACCAGAGCGTTTCTGGTGCGTTTATTTGGCGTTTCAAAAATTGATCTGGACCATACACCAGAGCGATTATTTACCCGATCACCCGATAATTGGTGTATGTCCAGATTTAGTCAATCCTTTGCCCTTAGCTCTTTCCATAACTACAGATCACAGCAACATTATAACTCAGTAGCAGCAAGAAAAGCAAGGCTGTCAAACTCAAAGGATTATGGACCTGATTCAGAGACTGAAGATAAGAACTTAAAGTTACACCTGGGCTAAACCATGTTGATTTCAGGGGAGTCAAATTTCATTTGTTGCTACAGTATTATAGTTAAAAGGTGATGTTTCCCAGCTCAAGTCTAATTAGCAGTTTAAAAGTGAAGCTGATCAGGTATCTGTGTGCAATAAGTAAAAGCAAAGCATTCTCCCTGCATGCACAGAATAAAATAAGCATTCTCCCTGCTGCATAGCATAACATTAACTTTGACTCCCTTGAAATCGACATGGTTTTGCCCAGGTGTAACTTTAAGTTCTTATTTTCAGCCTCTGAATCCGGCCCTATTAGAATAGATGAATAACATGCAAGAAACACCCTTTTATAGTCTTATAGATAAATGTATCACAACATTGCGTGTTTCATTAAGAAAAACAACAATTGGCAAACCTATACACAGGTCCGGATTCACAGTTACGTAGTTTTCGTCTTGCGTACGTTGTTTTAAGAATTGAGCTACTACACATGCGTCTTTAGGCTGCGTTTACGCAATCTATGTACAGAGATGGCACGTAGATAGCGTAAATATGCTACCACGCATGTGGAGTAGCTCAATTCTTTAAACAACGAACGTAAGACAAAAACTACGTAAGTGAATCTGGACCTGAAAGATGAAGGTTATCCAATTGTGTATTTCACCATAATTAACACAGAATGCTATGGAATTTCACGTGAGAATAAGAATCTACTACAATGTATGAATTACAAAAGCAAAATATTAAAATGGTAATCGATCACATACGTTTTTAAAAGTACGTCTTACTAAACATTGGTCCATTCACACAGCTTTTGTAGATGGCAAATCTGCTTAGAAGTGGCAGTCAACATTGAGCGTCCCAAAAATGGGGGCAAATTAAAAAAAAGTCCCGGTCCTTGTTCTGCCCAAACTCCTCCCAGTTCTGCCCACAAATTGCCATATTTGGTCAAAACACAGCACTTTTTTTTTTATAAGCACCACCCCTTTTGAGGGCCACGAATGGGGACAGTCCCATCTGGAGAGGGACAATTGAGAGGTGTGCCGTTGCAAGAGGAAGAACTCCATATATGGAAATAGGATATTTTGGTCCTATATATAACACAGATTGAGTGATTGGTCTTTAAGGTTGGGCTCTTTTCTTTGAACTAGCCTATCACTTACTTGACAAACCCATGATTCCATTATTGCAAGAGTATAATGCCTCAGGGATGCTTTAGAGCCGAGATTCTCAACCTTATTTCAGGGAGTACCCGTTACCCACTATGAGGTCAGGTCAAGTCCCACTTTGCAGATCATGTAGATATATATAATGTCGTTTTAAAGTACATTTTCTACATTCTGCTTGATGCCTCCTGACAAGCTTGCCCAATTGCCTTGACTACCACCAGACAGTGGTCCGAGTACCACCAATACATGGCCATCCTGGGGATCTCGAGGTGCTGTGATACTACAAGTACCAGCATGCTTTGCCAGGCATCATCTCTGCCTAAACAGAGAAGGCTCGAGAGCCTCAGGTTCCCAGGTCTTCTTTAGAGACTGGACATTTGTCAAAATACAGGAAAAGATGTGTTGAAAGAAGTCTTGGAGGAAATCCTTGCTTCGGAGATGGGGCTGAGATTAAAAAAAAAACCAATGAATAAAAAATAAGTAAATATGTGACCCAAATCTCCGTCCTATTGAGAATCTGTAGGATGATTTAAGAAGGGATACCCCTCCCTAATCTTCCTCCTAGGTAAAGAATTGGAAAGTATATGGTCACTTATACCCCTTTCATCGCAAATCATGCACTGTTATACCCCTTTCAGATCACCACCCCTGCAATATCCCGGGTTCACAGACTCGGGATATTGCCGGGGCAGCAGAGGATCCCAGGGTCACAGACCCCGTTTCACACTGCAGGCCAGACCCGGGAAATTCCGAGACCCGGGTCTGCCCTGTCGTCATCGCAGTGCGTAATTTGTTTACCGTTGCTCTGGCAACACTTGTTGAAAAACCTGGGTAGCACCTTTCACACTGCACCCCTACCCGTGCCGGATCCGGGAATAACCCTTCTTTTCACCCGGGTTGAATTCTCGGGTCTTCTGACACGGGTCCACCGGAAGTGCACCTTTCACATCACAACCAAATACCCGGGATTTTGCCAAGACCCGGGTTTTTAGCGAAAATCCCGGGTATTTTGTGGTGATATGAAAGGGGTATTACTGATTGTAAAAGAAATACCCATAATGATCATCACTGATAGATTAGGTCAATAAAATCCTATTTCTATATTTTTGCAAGCTGCCACTTAGAAAGATAAAAAATGTAAAAAAAAAACAGGACAGGTTTTTGGCTGTCCTGTCTCTCCATCCTTGGTGTAGGGTCATATTTTGTATGCAAGGAAACAGAAGAGAGAATTGCCTGGAGAGAAAGGCCTAATGAGATAGTTCCCCCAAGTTGTTTTTTGCCTGATTTGGCAGCTGCTCCAAGTTCATTCAGCTTTTTGTTCCTCCGTGTGTGTTTTGCGTGTGTGGTTACAATGGGGTGATGCAGATACACTGCAGTCTGGTGCTGGAGTTCCGCCGTCTCATTCATAAGTCTGGAGAAGGGTGCAGTGCTTGTGAGGAAGCCAACAAGCAGAGGAAGTAAGGGGCCCAACTAATGAGCTGCAGAATACATACTTTTGTTTCCGTCCCATGATCTAGAGCATTACAATCATCGGGTTTGATGCTTGTCC
This sequence comes from Limnodynastes dumerilii, assembly GCA_011038615.1. NCBI lineage: Eukaryota > Metazoa > Chordata > Amphibia > Anura > Limnodynastidae > Limnodynastes > Limnodynastes dumerilii. The sequence goes on along the minus strand of WWET01000163.1, from coordinate 269,332 downwards.
CTATGACAAGCACAGCAGATGCCTTCTCTCTTAGCTGACAAAGACCATTTATTACAAGCAGCAGAGATGTCTATCCAGATAAATTTAGTTTATTTTTAGCATAATTAGCTTTTTGGCAAGAGCTAAATACAGGACCCCAGATGGCTCAGTTCAAGTAATCGGAGTTTTTAATTAATCATGTAAAAGTTGCATTTAAACGTGTAGGCTACAAAGCCTAAGTCTCATAAATAAAAATAGCTGCAGCACATACACACACGTCTGTGAGCCTCGCAGGAAGCGCTTTATGGTCTGTGAATATGCTGTTTTGTTTGTAAAGTTCTGAATTTCTCAAGTATTATATTAGAGTCATTGTGTTCTGGGCCAAGGCATATGAGCGATTTATAGTGGTGATTCAAGACTGGATTCATACCGCGGATTTCCATGTGCACGGGGTCTCAGAGCTAAAGACTGGCCGGGATCCATTGGCGCTGGGCCGCACTAGCCAGACAATTGTGCCTGCGTTTTATAACCATTGGGAGCATTGAAATGTATGGATCCTGGGGCGCACTGAGAGGGGGCGCCCACGCTATCGTCAAATGTGAGCGTTTTCCTTGCGTTTGCAAAGTGGCCCCCTTTACAGAAGTCTGGATTTGTCCATTGTCATCAGTGTACCTCTGCATACCCCCAACGTGACCCGTTCCATTAGGTACAAAATACTCTGCTTCTCAGTTTCCAACTGTCAGTTACTATGGTAACCATCTTTGTCAAAGGCAAATCGTTTTTTAAATGTCAGTTAATTATTTAAACCAGGTGAGTTGGAATCTCAGGAGTGGATTATACTGTACCTAATGGAATGGGTCATGTGGGAGGGTCTGCCTCTGTTTGGTTGGTACACAATTACACCTCCTATTGTTGTTTCTCTCAATGATGGTTGTCAGGGCAATCCAGAAATTGTGGGGGGTGCGGACCAAGGGCTGCTGACGTCACATAGGGGGCGAAACTCCTTGTATTTCCAATTATGATTCTCAGCAGGCCAATGCACAGAGACGTCCTTACCTGTGCATCGCCCACTGATGTGCAGCTCTCCAGAAGCAAGTTGCGGCGGAAGGATACTGCCGATACCGGCTGCTGAATCGCTGAGGTGGGTATGCATGAGCCGCCATCTCTCTGTGAGCCCAGGACAAAAGTCCCTACAGTCTCCCCCCCCCGATGGCTGCCCTCATGATAGCCAAACCAATAACTGCGGCTTGTGAAACTTGCTGCTTGACATTATAGAGTTCGCTTACAATGAAGTCCACTCAAATAAGCGACTAAAGTAGCCCTTACGAGATTATTTATTGAAGCTTCAAAAATGAGGAATAGTGACGATGTTGCCTATAGCAACCAATCAGATTCCAGCTATCATTTACGCAAACATGGTAGAGAAGGATAGCTGGAATATGATTGGTTGCTCTGGGCAGCATCCCCTTATTTCCACATAACTCACTGTACTGCCATGTGTGCGGGGCTATGAAGCTCTCAGTGGCATCGTCTATGTACTATGGAGGCAGCCATTTTGGAGGTAGAAAGAATTCCAGTTAGCTTTATGTCGGCTGCCAAGGTTCCAGCAATATCATGGTTCCACAGTGCTGTCACCTCGAGAAAACGTTTGACTGAATATTGATTATTGCCCATAATATGGACTACTTAATGCTTATTGTGAGAGGGGCTGTGGGCGCCTGTTGACTGAGAGAATATTGTTATTGTTGAATCGGAACAGCGGTGATGAACTGAAAAAGTGCATACTGTTAGCACTTCAGAGCCACTGCGATACGGTGAAATAATGAAGCACTTAGCAGTAATTTGAGAATGTCAGGAGAAAGCAAATCACATTCCTACTGCATGGTTTCCTTGTGATCTTAGAACAGGATATTGAAGCCTCATAGCGTTTCCCATGCACTTACTTTAACCCTCTTGTCTGCCAAGGGGAAATACAGAGCGCGTCAATAATTATTCTGTCAGCCAAGGGGTTATACAGATTAAATACAAAGGTCCCACCCACTATAATGACATAACCATTCCCCCTCCTCCCTTTTTCTGGCCGGCTGAAGCTTGCTGCTAGACATTATAGAGTTTGCTTACAATGAAGTCCAATAAAATAAGCGACTAAAGTAGCCCTTACGGGATTATTTATTGAAGCTTCAAAAATGAGGAGTAGTGACGATGTTGCCTATAGCAACCAATCAGATTCCAGCTATCATTTACGCAATACATGGTAGAGAAGGATAGCTGGAATATGATTGGTTGCTCTGGGTAGCATCTCCTTATTTCCACATAACTCACTGTACTGCCATGTGTGCGGGGCTATGAAGCTCTCAGTGGCATTGTCTATGCACTATGGAGGCAGCCATTTTGGAGGTAGAAAGAATTCCAGTTAGCTTTATGTCGGCTCCCAAGGTTCCAGCAATATCATGGTTCCACAGTGCTGTCACCTCGAGAAAACGTTTGACTGAATATTGATTATTGCCCATAATATGGACTACTTAATGCTTATTGTGAGAGGGGCTGTGGGCGCCTGTTGACTGAGAGAATATTGTTATTGTTGAATCTGAACAGCGGTGATGAACTGAAAAAGTGCATACTGTTAGCACTTCAGAGCCACTGCGATACGGTGAAATAATGAAGCACTTAGCAGTAATTTGAGAATGTCAGGAGAAAGCAAATCACATTCCTACTGCATGGTTTCCTTGTGATCTTAGAACAGGATATTGAAGCCTCATAGCGTTTCCCATGCACTTACTTTAACCCTCTTGTCTGCCAAGGGGAAATACAGAGCGCGTCAATAATTATTCTGTCAGCCAAGGGGTTATACAGATTAAATACAAAGGTCCCACCCACTATAATGACATAACCATTCCCCCTCCTCCCTTTTTCTGGCCGGCTCAGTGCAAGATCAAGGTCCAGAAAAGATACCCTAAGCAATGTAACAGAATAATTAATAGACCCAGGCAGTGATTCCCAAACTTTATCAGGTGTCCCCAACCCAAAATCAGTACTGAGCAATCCTGTTTAAGTAGTTAGATCATAACAACTTAAGTATTTTTAAGGACAGAAATTCTTATATTAAGTTTTTATTTTTATCTACCGACTTATCTTTTTCATGTTTCACTTTGAATGCTATGTGGCTTCAGAGGCTAATAGTGGCATACTGGCTGTTGACCGAGAGGCTGTGCAATGCTGACGTGGAAGGTCACGTCATCATACCACTGCCTCTCTTCTGTCATTACCCAGCAAGCCACTGATAGTGTAGCACAGCATCTCTGCTTGTAACTTCCACGCACTGACCGGGCCTGGACTCACGACACACCCCCTCCCCCACCCCCTGAGCCACAAATAATCAGGGTGTCCCAGCGCACACATTGGGATCCACTGGACCCAGGTATTCACCCAATACTTATAAAAGAATATTCCTTAACTGTGTCTTTGGTTTGATCACCATCCTAAATTTAAAAAATTTACTAAACTAAAGATAAAATAACCTGCTGATATTGCTTGGTTATAGACACCAAACAATAAAAATATATAAGTTGACCGCATGTCAGATGACAGAGTGACCAGGTGTCTACAGCTTGTACCTGAGTTAAAGCCAAACTCTCCTAAAATGCAGGGTATCAATATTTTAGGGGTGTCAATAAATTATTAATAAATAATTAAATTCCAACACATAATGGAACATATGGGTTAAGGATGTGTTTTCAAAGAGATGCCTAAAAATGAATTTTTACAGTAATTTACAGTATATATAATATGTTAGAACACTGATCCCATATTAACCACTATAATAATATCCAAGAACTAGTAAATTAGATATACCTTGTTCACAACAGAGCAAGAACAAGAGAAGTCTCTGCAGAAATGAACAATGAATTCATACACAGTTAGTGATGTCACAGCAGCTGAAATGACTGCATCCTTCTTAGTATGTATCCAATCTTATAATGACACAGCTGAGGGGGGGCTTAGGTGATCCTTAAGGTGTAGAGCTAATATGTTGATGTAGGAGTGAGATGTCAGGTTAGATGACCAATATATTGTACATGGTTCATAATCTTACATTTTTACGTTTTTGAGGTTTTAGTGGTTCTTTTCAGAGGAATTCTAACAAGTAGCCTGTAGGCCTGCAGACGGTGTCTAGAGTGTGAGAATATTTTGCAGCCGACACATGGGTGTTTTTTTGGCTTAAACATTGAGATCATACCACAACCACATAAAAACACGTCAGAAAAACCACTGGCATTTGACAAGGAAATTAGTCAATTGGGAAAGGCATTTATGGTATGAGCCACCGGTGCTGTATGCACTACAATTCAGCCCGTGGACACAGCTAATCTCTTGGATTAATGTGTGTGGTTGAAATAGACCATTGGAGTCCATCTAATGGCTCAGAGACCCTACTGGTCGTTTGAACGGATGGTGATTAAGACTGTGTATGTTGGCAATGGGCTGCTGACATTTTAGCTCCTGTACAGCTCATGATGACAATTTCCTGTCATCTGAAAGCAAATTCCTCATAGAAATAGAATCTTCAGTGTTAGTTCCTCTTCACCACAGAAAGAATTTGTCATGCCCCTTTTATTTCAATTAGATATTTGTCATTGGAATGAATGGGTCATTATGTTATTTCTCTGATCATAATATGGTTGGTGGAGGATAGCTTTAACTAATCTGTTACCTGAAGGAAACTAATATCGTCATATTCTAAATAAGCTGATAGAGATGCTTTGGTGATGTCACTAGGATCTAGCGAATCAAGAGGCTGTGTTCTGAGTAGGTTCAGTCTACAAAATGGCTGCCTGTGACCCATTCCACCAGGTAGAATTAACTCCGCTCCTGAGCTTCCAACTGAAGTCATGTTGTTTGCACAAGTTTACTTCCCCCTGTAAATGTTTTTCAAGGTGCGGATTTGCTTGTGTGGGCAACAGATCCACTTTACATACAACCCTACACTAAGGACCGGATTCACAGATGAGTGTGTATAAAGTACGCAAATATACGCACCTACGTTGCAAGACAACACCCATGACACCTCCCCTCCCTCGGACGGCTTTTTTGGTGACTTCCGCCTCCATAGCACCCTTTTAAGTCTACGTGTGTACATACGCGGGTTTGTTACTTACGTATGTGCGTAATTATCTAACCACGCCCTCAAATGCACATTTAAATGTCCCCCCCGCCCACTTTCATGTAATTTCAGCGTTCCGGATAAAAAACACGCCCCTCCGTATGTATGTCCCTAAGTACGATTCACAATTTCAGCCTTCCGGATAAAAACCACGCCCCTCCGTACATATGTCCCTAAGTACGATTCACAAGTCCGAGCCGAAAGAACTTACGTGCGTAATTACTACGTAATGTGCGTGGAAAAATGACTATGGATGCGCACTTCATCCAATCCTAAAAATAGAAACGCAACCACACGCAATAAAAACGGATCTGTGAATACGGTCCAAAATCCCCCGAAATAATATCATACCCTCCAACATGACCCATTCCATTAGGTACAAAATACACTGCTCCTGAATTTACAACTGTCCGTTACCATGGTAACACCTGTGTTAAAGAAAAAAATGTTTTTTAAACATCAGTTAATTCATTAAATTGGGTTATGTTAAAGAGTCTGTTTAAAGAATTCACTGGAGTAAAACAAAAAAGCCAATTACGATTTTACTGCACAATAAATTCCATTATTATGTGTTTCAGTGACAGGATCCATTGCATTTTATTCATTATAAGATACCTTGTGCCCTTGAACACACATCTCTGAAAACTGGCTCTTGTATATTCAGGAGACACCAGAAATCACCAGCTTTCAGACTTCCCCCAGCCCCTTGGTTCCTAATCTTTGTTAAACTAGCAGTCTGGGGAGCTCTGCCCACAGGACCAGTTCCCACGCTAGTTCACAAGATCCATTCTAGTTGCAAATAATACCGAAGAATCTCTGGAATCCCATTTATCTTGTACCATGAAAGTTGATGCAAAACACGTCAGATGCTTAACCCTCGGTGATCCGGCGACAACCAAAGGCTTAGCGGCATGACGGGGGTTAAAGGCACAGGTGACACTTGGTAGAATGTTTGACCGTCTAAAGACCTTTTTGAAGACAATTTCTGCAGGTTGTTTAGTCAAAAATAAAAGTTCTACAAAGTAATGATTGCCAATTAAGAGGATCGTCACAAGGCAGGTAGAGGAGTGTCCGTGTAATTAGGTTAAATGGCCGCAAAATATTGCCGGAAATCAATCCGGGGCTGTCTGTAGAGGACACTTGATATGATGTGTTTGTGCTTTGAGTAAATGTCTCTTCCTTAGCAGAGCATAGTCTACAGGAAGAGTCTGCTTATGGAGAGTCTCAATTGAATATCAAGTATTTTGTCAGGCACACAATACTTAATCCTCTGGTGTTCGGATCAGCGATAACAGTGCTGGAGGGATTACTTGCTATTGTTCGACTTTCCTTCCTCAACAGGCTAATGTAACTTAAATTAACTGATTATTTGCTTTAGATGTTTGACTGCAGGTGGATTTAAATTCCGCAAATTAACTCTATTCAAAATTCAGGAATATTTATGTAATCGCAAGAAATGTGTATGGCGCACACACAGATATGGATTACACATAGTAATATAGGACTCGGACTTCCTTACACATGTTTTCTGCAATCGGCAAATTAGTTTGTAAAAGGTTTCTAGCACAGATCTGGATTCTCGATGGGGGGAAGGTATTTAAAGCGTACAGTAACTTATGATCTCTCTTTTCCATGGGAGCATTAGTGACTATTAAGGAAGGAGTCCTGCTGTTGGAACTTAGGCTTGAACGGTTATTTGCATAACTCCCACCCAGAGTGGTCAGTGGATTGGCTGCAGGTGGAACCTTATCATGAGCTGTGCTGCCTCAGCCTGTCTGTCATACAGGTGCAGCAATAGAGGGTTGCCTATAGCTGTTGAACATTATAAGGCGCTTGCTGAGCCAGGAACAGGTATGACAGGCAGGCTGAGGCAGCGATGGCAATCCTTCAAGTGCCCCCTCCTCTCCTGTCCAAACGCTGGGGGGCCTAAATATTATCCTAAAGCAGGAATTCTCTGGTAGTACTCAGACCACTGTCTGGTGGGCAACTGGGCTAGCTTGTCAGGAGGTAGCAGCCATACTTATACTTAATTATTTTCCCGTGCGTTGCATATCCATCCGTATGTACCAACGTGCGATTCACAGGTCCGTCCGTAAGGCACTTCCGCACGTACAGTCTACATTAACTACATAAATAAAGTTTGTACGCATGCGCAGTTGCTCTAATCCTAAAAATACGCACGGGACTCGCCGTGAAAACGGATCTCTGAATCCGGGCCCTGAAACTATAGAAACCGTATTGTAGTTAATATGAATATCCAATGAATGCTTTATAACTGATTCTTGTTATTATTATTTTTGTAGGATTGCCTTAAAGCTTGTCAAGAACAGATTGAGTCCGTGCTGGTAAGCAGCCTCAGGCATAACAGACAGCCAACACAGCAACGGAACTCCGCAAAGTCCGTGGAGGAGCTTGATCAGGCCAGCACCCCTACAGACGTGCGAGACATCAACCTGTGAGGAGATCCGCAGCCAAGAGCGCCCCTTTCCTTGTTCTGTACCCATAGAACAAACCCCCGTTTATATCCGCTCTCACTTAGAATAAAAAAACATATTTAAAAACTATTTTAAATATAAAAAAAATGAGAAAAAAAAACAAAAAAACAAAAACTGAATTATTAAATGTTTGGTGCCTGTGATGTCCTTTTAGAAGGGAATCCCACAATATATTTGATAATTGCTGTTCTTATTATATATTGTTAAATTTAAGTGCTTATGTAAGCATAAACTAGCTAGAACATTTGCAAGCCTGCATTCGTGGGATGAAACCTAGGTATACTTTTTTTTTACATTGTAGTCGCTTACACCTCTTGATAGATGTCCGAGAGGGGCGTGAGCGCATTATTTTTGTGGTTTTTCATTTGTAGATCGCAAAGCAAAAGACTAATGGATTCTAGAGGGCGAATTAAGGTGCGATCCCTGTGCAGATTGAAGCATTTTTTTGGATGTTGACCGATGATTTGGGATCGGGTCTATTTTTTATTGTTATCTAAAGAGAGGTGCTTTCTGAATCTCCCTATTTAGTTCTGTTTACTTTTGCTGTCTATGGTAGCTGCTACCGAAAAAAAAAAGAAGATGCTTTATTTTTTTGCAAGCCTAAGGCAGGAGTTTTGTTTTTTCTGTAAGTTGTTTTTTTTATTTTATTTTTATTCACGTTTTCTTTCATTATAGTGTTTATTAGAGTATATTTGGGCTTAGAGAGGGGGGTCTCACTCAGCCAACTATTAACCCTTAAAGTACAAGAAATTGTATTAAAAGTGAAAATTCTTATTTGGTCCCCACAAGCTATAAAACAAATTGTTATAAACTCCTTAAAATACCCATTCTATTTCATTGTGAAGGTTCCTAATTATCAGGCACCTCCCTCTCAATATACGTAATCCTGTATTGTTTTTAACTTTAACTTTTAAATGAGTCTTTAGCTAATGACAATTTTGCATAAAAAAACACCAAATTTTTTTTATCAAACTAAATTGTAAGATACTTACTGTTCTGACATTAGCCTTATTCAAGCTTCCGATTTCATCTGCACCTCTTGGGCGGAGTTACTGTCTGACCAGCCAGTAATATTGGAGGCAGAGAGAGCATCTCCACCCAGGAGGTGGTGTGGCCACACATGGGTTAGCTGCATGGGTCTCCTGAGATTGATAGGAGGCCCAACTAATCAGTGCAGAGACTGACAGGAGGCCAGTGCAGCCAATAAGTTGCAAGGGCCTCCTCTCAATCCCTGCAGCACCTCTCTCTTTGCTGCCAGCAGGAGAGGTGAGCGACACTGATATCGGGACCTTTGCCTTGTGGGAAATCGTTCCATTTAGCGGGCCACCTCCCGCAGGGACTGAAAATCTGCATAGTGTATGGCCAGCAGAATGATTAGTATAAGTGGCAAAATTTAGTTAAAGGCTGCTACATACATAAATAAAAACCTAGAAGGGGTACATCTCCCCTTTAAATAAGCCCACATATTTCTCTAACTTTACTGCCATTTTACATGGTTGGTCTGCAGATTGCATTATTGTAAACCATTTCATGCGGAAAAAAAAAAGCACTTTGAAAATTGTTCCTAAGGGATAAGTGGAATGGTTTATGAGATTGTGCTGACCCACGTCTTTTTAGCCTGCCTTTGAGCACCCCACTGCCGAGTACATTTTAAGGGTGTTGCTGGATCCTACGACACCTGCATTTAGATGACATTCCTTTTACAACATTCCGGAAACATTAAATAAAAAAATTAATAAAGTATTGCTTATGTTCTGTGATGACCGTGAAGGGTGTTCATCACCTTCAAGTGTCTCTATTTGTTCCCTAAACCCTGAGGGGTTCAGCTAATTCTTTTAAACATTTTTAATAATTTCCGACAACAAATTGTAAACACCTACAACTTTTGTTGCCAGAAAAAAAAAAATGTGTACTTGAATCATTTTATCTTACTCTCCTTATTGTAGTTGCTCCAGCAAATCAGCATCTTTCCTTGTTAATGTCGTTTTTACTTTTATGCTCTTTATATGCTGGTGCAGTTGAATTTTTTTTTTCTTTTTTTTTGCACAATGGTATGATACAGTTGACACATTCGTTAAGCTGTTGCTTAAAAAAAAGTTTGTTTGCTATTTTAGTCGAGAGATTAAAAAAAAATTGATTGAAAGAAAGACAATTAAAAATGGGGGTTGTCGTGTTGGCTACAAGTGCTGATATGAGGACTAGTGAGTAAATATATATTTTTTTTTATTTGTTTTTGCGCTGCTAAGGAGCTATGATTTGTTTCATTCTTATTCACATTAACAGTACTTAGCTGTATTGTTTCACTGAGTGTGCTGCTATTTTATAAACATTTTTATAATATATTATTTTACTGCTTAATTTTTCCAATCCTGAAGTAAGTAGATGGTTAAGTGAACATATGAGGATTTTTGATTACTGGAAATGCCCTTGTACAGCTTTTTTTTTCTCCTTCAAATAGTGTTAATGGCTCTTTTTTTTATCACTGATCAATCCCCTTAAAAATGGTAGACTTACCTCAGGTTTCACTGGATACAAAATGGTTTTTTGTTTTATTCTTTTAGTTTGTTTTGATTTAGTTTTTTTTGTCTTTTTTTTTAACAATACCTCACACTTTTACAGTTTTCCTCTGGGAGCCTAGTGCAGTGGTGCTAATGCAGCCGATTCCTGTGTTTGCATTTGAGTTTTTGCTACACATTTCGTGTGGGGGGCTGTGGACTTTATCAAGTTTCCAATACATAGAATAAACATGCTGTAAAAAACTAGAAAAATGCTAGGATGTGCTTCATTGATTAGCAATTAGGCACACTCCTCCAAATTCCAACTCCCTTCTGATCATATGAATAATTTAAACAGGTACTATATTAAATGCCTGCCAGATTCTGGTGTTGCCATATTGCCATATTTTATCCATTGACTTGTGTGAAACTAGAAGTTCCAGCATGCTTTGTTAGTCATCAGATATGGCCATGCAGTTAAAGCATGCTGAGAGTCATTGTTTCATGACATTGGCTAGGTCTGGGCTAGGAGCTAGTCAAATAACTAGCCGAGCTGGTCAAAACAATCATTGTTTTATTCATTTTGTCCTCATCTTGCAATGAATTGGTTAGTTCTAAGCTAATAGCTTGGCTGTATCCTAGTTATCATTGACTTACAAAATGGCTGCCTCTACAGTGTCTGGGAAAAAAAGTACTCTTTCATGGGACCAAAATAAATAAATAGTACACATAGTAAAATGCCAAAAGGAGCATTTTTGAAGTAAAACAAATCAGACTTCATACTACAGCATGTATATTTTAAGGTGTGGTAAGGTAAATCACCGAAGGTGTTTGCCAGCCCCTTGTAATAGTAGAAGCAGGGGTTGCCATTGTCTTATTTTCTGAGGTAAACGGAATGAGAAGCAGCATAAAGCTTTCCAGATATATATTTTTTTGTTTTTTTTCTGCTTTTGTTTTACCGTTTTTAAGGGCTTTAAAGTTCAGTAGATTGGCCATTATCACCCTTTGAAGAAGAAAATGTTAAAAAAAAAAAACAATACAACTTTTATAGTCTAGTTTTAGGAGTTAAGGGAAAGGCATACCATGTATATAAAAGCATGACGATATCGAAATCTCACGCTCTGATGGGTATATGGCGTTTTCACAAACCGCTTAGATGTGCATAGCATCAGTTAGAAGAATTTTACATTAGTGAACGTAAAATTAAAAAATTAAAAAAACAACAAAAAACAAAAAAAAAACAGTCAGACAATACTTTACAGTTTGCATTTTACGGATTGGAAAGAAGTTCAGTTATATACTTAAGTGGAAGTATGTAGCTATGAAACAGCTGCTAGAATTAACCAGGACCCAATCTTATACTATGTGAACAAGAGATGTGTTAACAGATTCTAGGCATTGATATTGCCTTGGCGACAATATGGTGTTGGGCAAATCACTCGGATGTGTCACATGAATTAGCCCCACTGGGTTACTATAATTAGGATGAATCGAGTTTTCATACTGGTTATGACGATTTACACTTCACTTACTGTGATTATAGTGACCTGAGGGGTTTAAAGTGACAGGAAACCTGTAACCTTTCTGGATTAATAATGATTCACACGAATGAGACAGTGTACGTAATTTAATTTGTTCTGTTAATTTCACCAGCACGATAACCTTGTGGTCTGAAACTTGGCAACCGCGACAAGGTTTTTTCTCACTTTTTTTGTGTTTGTGACCTATTAACCATTAGGTAGGAGAAAGTGCATTAAAGGGCAGAAGTAAGGGAACCTGTATCTTTCAAGCTGTTGGTGAACTACAAGTCCTAGTGACCTTTGCCAATCGGCAACAGCTAGAAAAGCTACAGGTAGCCAAAAGCCTGATTTAGGAAGTTACAAAATGTGCTAGTCATTTGTGGTAATTGTGTAGATGTTGAAACATGTTTAATTTAAAAGTAAAAACAATGAAATATCTCTATGTTGCTTCTTTTTTTCTATTTTTTTTTTATTTTATTTTTTTTAAGTATTACATTAAGGCATAAATGTCCCCTACACACAGTGAGAGGAGCCATTTTGTTAGCGGAACCACTGACTCAGCTTATCGGTTCATGGAGAGGCAACGGCCATGCTGACCTAAAGTCACCTCAGCGATATCACATGATTAAAAAGAATTGCACTTTCATGAATAATTGGTTTGGCCCACAAAATGGCTGCCCCGCTGCTTGTAGGCGATGAATACACTTTAAATTTGCCAAAGCCTGACCTCCTGAATTGTTGTTGATTGAGGGCTGAACTAAGACTGCTAATATGTACTGCTGCTTCTAGTGGGGAAAGCAATAACTATTTCCAAGAGGCATAATGTATTTCATTTGGAGTAAGAGGAAAACAAACTATTATTTATTAAGTAACGGAGAGGTTTTCTACATGTGTTTTCTACGTGGAAACTTTTATGTTGAGATTCCAAAGTTTTCTCTATTTAAAAAAAAAAAAAAAAAGATGCACAAACAGCAGTTAGATGGAAAGGATACGAAACATAACAAAAAAAAATTCTTCATATGACATGGCGCTATTTATTATAATAATTCAGAGGCAGCAAAATACCAAATTACATGCACTTTTGGAAAACGAAAGCTGCCAGCACCTGTTAAATGCCCACGTATGGGACAAAGAAATAGGGCAGTGCACAATAATCCTCTTTCATGTTCTATGCTTCCAAAGTTTTTTAAAAAAAATTTGTCATGTCAATATTTTAATGGCAACTGTTGTCCAAAGCGCATGTTGTTAGCCATAAGCTATGTGTTTGCAGTTTGTCTGGTTTTTTTTGGGAGGATAATTGTTGATAAGAGTGGCGCATTTGTTCTGGGTTTCTGTGAAGAAGACTGAGGGGAAATTCCTTTGCTCCAAGGAGTCTGGTGGAAAATTCCATACCCCAGGAACTTCACCTCAACAAATGCTTGCTCACAATCCACAGTATCTTTTTTCAATTGCTTGTAAAGTATATTGCACCAATTTCCGTACTTATTGTCCATCTGATGGAGATTTTTTACCACGGGATTCCAGACTCAAAAAAAAAAAAAAGATACACATTAAAGGAAACCTGTCAGGACAGGCAGCCATTTTCTGTTTCTGAGCTCTTGACACTTGGGCTAAAGTGTTATGACTATTGCTTCAACACACAAAATGGCTGCACTATTGTGTCCAGTTGACAGGCAAAACTTTAAGCATCCTTGAAGTCACATTAACATCTGGCTTTGTTAGTCAGAGAGACATAAATAAATAACCAAATGTTGATATGAATCTAATGCTGCTGGCCCTGTGTTATTTTATTATTATTATTTTTTTCTTAAGAGTTTTTTAATCTTAGTTTTTCGGTCCTCAAACCCTTGCCCCTCCATTGGCCAGTGGAATTGTATTTCCCCACCTCGTACCTCAAGCACTCTGCACAATCGTCTCATATTTTTATTTTTTATTTTTCTTTTATTTTTGCTTTAATCAAGTGTGATGCCATATCAAGTCAATGTTATTCTCTCACAATGTACATTCAGAAAATAAAAAAAATAAAAAAAGGTGTGGACAATTACATGGTCAGGGAAAGATAGAATGTGTATAAATTAATTTGAAAAATGAACTCTTAGCAAGTACATGAGATTCCATATGGTAGATAAGGCGCCTTGTGTAGTTTTTCTGAATTACATATTGAATGGTCTTGTCTGTTCAGTGTTAAAGTTGTCTCTTTTTTTTTTTTTTTTTTTATTATTATTAACATGTTAATTGACTAGTTTAAAAAATACAAAAAAAAGATGGATTAATGACATGTGTTTTGAGGGGAATAAGGATGCTGTTTGGGCAATAAATTCACCTTGACCTAAAATGACTGCCTCTTTTTTTTTTTTCTTATTCAAGTTGTTGCTATAAAAGGTTCTCTACTTAAGCAAATAAAAGAAATTATCTCAGCAAGAGGGTTTTTGGCAGCATGTGAACAGTCTTCTGATGGATATCCCAAAAGGGAAGATAGAAAAATACTTGTGACATCACCTAACAGCTAAAGAATGTCTTAGGCGCTGTCATGTAAAATAAAAGAGGGCACCCTGACACAGCTACTGGGTAGCTGAAAACCACATTGTAAACAATGGATAGAGTGGAGTTAGATTAACAGTTTATAACAGCCGATCCATAGGTTTTGCGCAAGCGTTGTGCGTTAGATCCATAGTTTATTGTTTCCACCGAAACACGTAACTCTGGATAGGACGTAGGGAAAAATTCCAGCCGTGTAACCCCCACAGTTGTACTGCCCCAGCCTCTGTCACTTTCCTGTGTTTCTTATGTTTTTTGGGTTTTTTTTGCAATTAAAACACTCCTAAAAATGATATATTCATAATTTACAGCAATGCCAGAGCATAGTAGCAGATTTTCGCTGCTATTGTGGCCTAAAAAAAACAAAAACAGTTTGCAGAACATTGATTCATTCATTTCAATAGACTTTTAAATGTAAAATTACTATTTTTATTAGAAATATGGCCATTTCCCTATTGAAAATGACCTGCGCCTTTGACTTACACCATCCCCTGAGATGGTGCAAGATTGTAACAGAAGCGCGGGTACCTTGGACAGCGACTGTGCCTAGTAAAATGACTGAAAGGCCTCTTTTCTTATTTTAATATCGTGGCACACCCACAGCGCACAAACGCGGAGACAGGTGCAAGGGGTGCACTGCGTCCAACTTTTTTGAGTATGCTCAGTGCGACGTTCCAATGTGCTTCCATAGCAAGTGAAATATCTTTCTAAGCATGTGATATTTTTCTTAGATGACCTTTTACCATCAGTTGCTAAACAAATAAAGCCTCACGAGAAGTGATGTGAATATAGAGAGGCGACAAGAGAGGGAATGCAAAGTTTAAGCTTGGTATACACATATCCTATTGGCCAGACATTGGATAAGTGTGTATGCGCACATGACTGCTTATGATGTCCAATCCTGGTTGCTTGGTTGGGCCAAATTATTTTTTATACCTGCTTAAAAATCAGGTTATCTGCCCGCCAATCACCCAACCAGTTTACAAGTGTGTACCCTTCTGCGACTGCTTTATCCAATTCTCCCGATTCTGATGTCATGAAGCGCTGCCTTTGGGCTGGATCCAGACTTAACAACAAGCTTGAAATTAAGTGAGGAAAGTCACTCCTGGGCCAAACCATGTTGATTGCAGAGGAGTCATATTTCATCTGGTGCAAACAGTATTAGAGTTGAGAGGAGATGTTTCCTATCCCAAGTCTAAATAACAGTGTGATAGTAAAGCTGCTCAGTATCTGTGTGCAGTAAGCAATTCAAAGATATATCCCTGCATGCAAAGAATACAATTAACTTGACTCTCCCTTCAATCAACATGGTTTAGTCCAGAAGTAACTTTCCTCTCTTAATTTCAAGCTGCTTCTTAAGTCTGGATCCAGTCCTTTGTGTGTAAGTGCCTGCCCGGCGATTTGGCAAAGGTTGGAAGAGTGTGTACAGTGACAGGTTGCTTTATGCAGATACAGGTCACAGGTCTTCTGTAACGTGAACCAGTGTGTATCATGGATTGTGAGTTGTAACTGACCTTGTTCTTCTGTAGTATTGTATAAACAGTCTAGATGGGAGTAGGGTCTGAAGAGCATTGGACAAGTGTGGACCCAGCTTTAGAGGGCAGTCCTCTGATGTACCATGTGACTATTGTTGCCATGACAGTTTAAGCCACAGAGCAGAATTCTAAATTATTAATATCCTGATGGAACACAGCAAAAGAAAAATGGTTGGGGTGCTGTATGCAAAATTATATAGCATGGAAAAATGCATATATTGGCTATCCTTGCATAGGCCACCATTAAGTTATAAAACTACAATTCCAAGCATACTCCAACAACAGGCAAAGTACCATGGAACTTGTAGTTGCACAACACCTGGGGTACCACAGGTTCCCTGTATTACATCATAGTTTGTCCAGGAGGAAATGCAATCTAATGTTGCTAAGCCCCTAAATCAGCTTGAGAGTATATACAATGTTCAATGCTGTGTTTGAATGCTCCTCTAGTTTTCTTATTAGCTCAGAAGTTACAGATGCTCTGTACGGATCTATTATTTTCTGAAAACTTCTTATAAAAGCTCTTATCTTCTTAAACATTAATACTGCAGCTAAAAAAAAAAAAAATCAAGCTTCCCTTTTGACAACACTCTGCCCCTCCTTTCAGGCATATGTGAATGATTCAGCACTGAAAAAAATCCCCTTTGAAATCTCAAATAACCAAGCTTTCTCCCAAGCACAGGAATGAGTGACAGCTGAATAGCCAATCGAAACTTTGATGTTTGGGGTCTCTTTACACTGGTGAGATGTGATTCACACATAACTCTGGAGTCTGTTCTCACTGTGATGGGCATGAAGGGGTGGAATGTATTTGCTATGCAGTGCAAATATGCATAACCGCTTAGAAACTAATTATCAATGAGTTTTACTCACTGCAAATGAAATGTAGGGGATTTTATGGCTTATTAAGCATTTTCAGTTTTAATTCCTATTATTAAGTATCTTTCTCTTCATGGATAAAGTAGTGTTAATTTCATGAGAGAGCGCGAAACACAAACAAATCTAGTGTTCGTCATAAATTTAGCGGATTCATACCTACTTTACTCTGATTTGGGTATCCAGTAGAGCCCCCTTACTCTGATTGGCCGATCCTGTACACATCTGATAGGTGATGGACAGAGGATGCTAATGTGATGTCCTCTGACAGTTAAGGCAACAGGACAGGATATTTTCTCCTCCCACCCTCTATTCCAATGAGGTCATGGTTACTTTCTATGGGCCAGATCCAGAACAACGCTTGTGAGCGAATTAAGGTACGCACACGAAAATACGCTACGCAAGTAAACGTACGGCAAACGTAGTTCTGGATCTACCCCAGTGTTTCTATAAAGTCTAATTAGCATAATATATGATTGACAGTTTCCTCCATATTGATGATGGCATTGTGAGACATAGCTCTGTACCAACCAATAGGTAAACAGGTATATCAAATCGATAACGATAATATATTCTCAAGTTAGAAACATGTCAATGAGCTGTTTACTTTGTAAGATCATAGAGCCAATGGGCCTGATCCAGAGGCAGAAATGCCGTTCTGCGCATGCACCGGGCATATTTGGAGCCATGGATCTAGCGTCCGTAACTACAGTGTAGTTACGGATTAAGGGGCGGACAGCTCTGTAACTACGCTGTGGTTACGGAATCTGAGCGGGGGGAGGGCTGGGTTTAGTGTGTTACGCTCCTGTGTGAGCGTAGTTACACACAGTTACGCCAGCTGAAGTTAGGGCAGCCTTCAGCCGGCATAACTGTGTAACTACACACACACACACAGGGGGAGTGACAGGGGAAGTGGACCAGAGCAACGCTGGCCGTACTTACAGCTCTGGATCAGGCCCAATGTTACAGTAAGCCCAGTGGGCGAGATCCAGACATAAGAAGGAGCCTGAAATTAAGAGAGGAAAGTTACTCCTGGGCTAAACCATGGTGATTGCAGGGGAGTCATATTTCATCTGATGCAAACAGTATTAGAGTTGAGAGGTGATGTTTCCCGGCCCAAGTCTAAATAACAGTGTGATAGTAAAGCTGGTCAGTATCTGTGTGCAGTAAGCAATTCAAAGATATATCCCTGCATGCAAAAAATACAATTAACCTGACTCCTCCTGCAATCAACATGGTTTTGCCCAGGAGTAACTTTCCTTTCTTAATTTCAAGCTCATTCTTAAGTCTGGATCCAGCCCTTAGGGGTGCATAACAAAAAGCTAATTATTTTGGTTACAATTTCACTGATTGCAAGTCTTGATGAGCATTTTGATCCATGTATACACACTATACCAATTTACCAGCTGATATGTCTCCCAATCATCTGCTGAAACAATAGCGACTCGCTACACACTGTACAGATATCAGCCTATGCAGCCAGTAAAGTTGGGCTGAAGGTCATACATATGTACACTACCTAAATTTGACCGAATTGTGATTTTTTAGGACGTTCATTAAACCAAATCATTTGATACACCCTTTCTTATCACTACAAATCAAGATCGTGGTGGTGGTACACACTCTCACATAATCATTTGGGAATTGTATGGTCGTCCTGATAATTGAATATGTGTGTACCCAGTAAGATTTTACAATGGAGTAGGAATCATTATGGACTGTGTTCACACTTAGGAAAGCTTTAAGAAGGTGTAGGTAAGCATATACATATAAGCATGTATCTGCACTTATAATAAAGCT
>WWET01000163.1:237495-249437 GCA_011038615.1 Limnodynastes dumerilii | reverse complement strand
CCGGGTGAAGTTAGGGTAGCCTTCACCCGGCGTAAGGAAGGGGCCATACGCCCGCACAGGGGGAGTGCCAGGGGGGAGTCAGCGATGTAACGCTGAGCGTTAGCACGCTCAGCGCTACATCGTTGATCTGGATCAGGCTCAATGAGCTGGATAATTTTGTGTGTTTCAGTTGCAGATGCTTTTCTAAATGCTCAGAGCTACAGGAGAACCTTTCACAACACATTGTAAAAAATATGTGCTCGCTTACAGGAGAGGGCCTGGCTATCACCCCCAACCACATGTGTATTGGTATTACCTGGTTCTTAAGCAGCGCTGTGGAGTCTGTCTGCTTCAACAGAGAGTCACGGTGGATGGACAGCCCATAGCAGCGCCGAGGACAGATTCCACAGTGCCCCTGAATCTCAGAATTCTGCTATGGGGCCCACAAAGTTCTAGTTACTCCCCTGACTGGACCATGGGCCAGATTTACTAAGCTGCGGGTTTTGAAAAGTGGAGATGTTTTCCGTAGCAACCAATCAGATTTTATCTGACATTCTCTAGTATGTAATAGAAAAGTGAGAGCTGGAATCTGATTGGTTGCTATGGGCAACATCTCCACTTTTCCAAACCCGCAGCTTAGTAAATCTGGCCCCATATTTCCAAATCTTTTGCTTAGGGATCTGTGTGCACAGACATTGGAATGCTGGATTCAGCCAAATGACTGCAACAATGACACGTGATCATATTTGTCAGATATATTTATCCACGAGAAAAGAAAGAAGCTGTCAGTGTATAGATGACAGGACACCTGTATAAATCGGGCAAGTACACTTCATTTCCCAAAACTGACAACATTGGGTAATGTAAACAGCCATTAGTGCGAATTGCTACTTTTGTGCTTTTGGCATTTATAAAGGTGACAGTCGCCAAATTGCATTTCAGAGAGCATTGTTCTCAGGAATCCATGACTACACGTCCCATCGGGGAATTATCCAAATTGTTCTAGCTCAAAGCAATAAGAACAACAAAGGTTTCACCGACAATCGTGGTGTGTAAAGCCTGCTTTTTACCAGAAGTGCTGGACGAAAATGTCATCTTATTCATGGCTTGTTTTTCCCTCAGATTTATAGATTCTGGTCCATGGACAAAGAGGCTGTAAGGTGGTGATGGTCCCGCATCCCCCCCCTAAAAACTACATCTCACTGCTCATTTTTGGAAATTAAATGTCATTTATTTAAGCAGAAATTCAAACCTGAAAATATTTAATTGCACACTAATTGGATGTGGTTCGTTGCCGAATTTCGTATTCTGGCAAAGCAGTTAATTTTCGACTGTTGTAGAAACAACATCATGGACCCAGCGACAAGTGAAGACCCGTCAGATGCAACTGCGACGGGTAAGATTTTTCCCTAAGCCTCCCCTTCCATTATCCTAACCCTAACCTTTCCCTTTTATTAGCCTAACCTTAACCCTCCATTTCCCACAGCCTAACACTAAACCTAACCTTCCATATCTCCGTAGCCCATTGCAGCCCGCCCCCATACTTTGGCGAAAGAGGACCAATCACTCTAAGTACTCGTTCCCAATAATAAAAATCGGAATGCTAATCATTTCGGCTCTAATACAGCCACAAATCAGGTCTATGAGTGTCAAAAATACCAGCAACCACGTTCCCACTAATACTAAGAGTTACAATTGGTTCCTTTACGTATTTTAACACATAAAGTATATACTACTTAGTCCTTGTTATAGATTTACTTAGTATGAACTAGTATGTCCCTGTTTATGGTTGGAATGCTAAGCCTTGCAATAAGAACACTGGGCTGGATCCAGGCTTAGGTAAGTGCTTGAAATGAGTTACTCCTGGGCTAAACCCATTGGCTTATCTATAATGGGTGCAGGGTGTGCAGTGCGAACAGGGGGCCCTGTGGCATGCATCCTGCACCCTGGGTTGGCAGGGGAAGGGGGGCCATTCAGCATCTATTTCTTCCCTCTAATATCTTCCGGAGGGAAGAAATAGATGCCAAATTAGTCCCCCTTCCACTGCGGTGGGACTGTCCCGATTCGTGGGACGAAAGGGGCGGGGCTTACAGCACAGTTAAGGCCTGTCCCCTTTTTGCCCCGCAAATCGGGGCAGTCCTGTCTCAGGTAAGGGAAGGGGGGGGCCCATGTGCAAATCCTGCATACGGCCCCCCTCACTTATTAAAATGCCCCTGGCTAAACCATGTTGATTTCAGGGGGAGTCAGGGTAATTGTATTCTTTGCATGCAGGGATATATCTTTGAATTGCTTACTGCACACAGATACTGACCAGCTTTACTATCACACTGTTATTTAGACTTGGGATAGGAAACATCACCTCTCAACTCTAATACTGTTTATAAAAGATGAAATATGACTCCCCTGCAATCAACATGGTTTAGCCCAGGAGTAACTGTTTAAGCACTTACTTAAGTCTGGATCCAGCCCAGTGTTGTTGTGATACTATGGTGTTAAAATGGTCAGTTATAGGTAGTAAATAGTTCATCGTGGAGTAGAGATAGGACAAAGACCCACACTGAGGGCAAAACTATAAAGCGAAGTCTCCCATATTTGGGAAGCCCCCATGCTAACTAGGGGCCGTATTCAGAGATCCGTTTTTTATGGCCTGGTCCGTGCATATTTTTAGGTACGTTTTAACTTCGCGTGCGTAGTAACTTTTTTTTTACGCAGTTAACGTAGACTATACGCGCGGAAGCGCCTTACGAACGGACTTGTGAATCGCACGTTGGTACATACGTCCGGATCTCCGTCGTAAAAATACACACGGAAGAACTTGGGTGGGGGGGCATTTAAATGAAGGAAAGTGGGCGCGATTATCACGATACGCACGGATGGAGGACGTATACGCATGGGACTGCACACGGAAAGTTACAGGTGGTCTATAGGGGCATAACTCTCAGAGAGCATGGCCGAGAGAGGGGAGTGTCATGGGTGTGAGGGGGTTTGGCCTGCACCGGCCGTGCGTATATTTGCGGCAAGATGTGGACACGGATCTATGAATATGGTCCTAGGTGATTGAGACACGAAGGTGTCTGTAGATATGAATCTGTACTTGCACAATGAATTTATGTTCTCATATGTGTTGTGCTGGTATGTTATGTTTATTGATCATAAAAATATAGTAAAAAATGAAATACCTTTTAAATAAAAATGTGCCAATTTTTTTTCCCCCTGCATTACTTATACCCCTTTCACATCGCCCTAAAAAACCCGGGTAAGGGCTCAGTGTGAAAGGGTCCGGGTGCCTCTACCCGGGTCTAATGACCCAGGAATAAGACCCGGGACAAAAGAAGGGTTATTCCCGGGTCAGACCCGGGTAGTACATAATCTACTTGACTGGTGTAATTTGTTTACTATTGCACTAGCAACAAGTGTTGCCAGAGCAACAGTAAACAAATGACATAGTGTGATGATTCACACTACTGACAGGGCAGACCCGGATCCCGGAATTTCCCGGATCTGCCCTCTAATATGAAACCGGGTCTGTGACCCTGGGATCTTCTGCTGACACAGCAATATCCCGGGATATTGCCGGGGTGGCGATCTGAAAGGGGTATTAGTCCGCACAAATCTTTCCATACACTTAGTGAAGCATCCACAAGGCTTTATGCTACTTCTTCAACAGTCTCCTATGGTTATGACGTCCTGGCTATCCTCATCTTCCTATTTTGACAATTACCTGTTCCTAATAGCAGGTAGTTCAGGGTTATGCAGTGGGACATGGAGGGTTAAGGTGAGACAGTTAGAAGGGGAAGGTTAGGGTTAGACTGCGGGACACAGAGGGTTAGGGTTAGGCAGTTAGACCTGGAAGGTTGGGGTTAGGCTGCAGGGCAGGAAGCATAAAATTATGGCATTTTGTGTGCAAGCTTGCTTAAACACTGCACTTCTATTACCAGGGGTGGAAGGTGACAAACTCAGGCCAGATAGAAAGGAGGGGCTCGAGTCCAGATGGGTGGGATAAGGCGAAGCCAGCTGGGATTGGGGGCGGGGCTACTGCTTAAAACTCCGCTCAGAAGGTACTACTGCTTAAAACTCCGCTCAGAGAGTACTATTTAAAACTGTCAGCCTCTGACAGCTTGCTTACATTAAAGGGGAGGGCTGCCAGGGACACCCTCTCCTACAGGCCCTGTAGCAGCTGCTCCCCCTGCAGCCCCTGTAGAATCACCACTGCCCATTACGGATCTGAATTCTCATAATGAAGACTTCCGTAATGGTAGCGCTTCTGACGGTAAGATGAGCACGGCGGGAGGTATTTCAGCCCTTGTGTACTATCCAGACGTCCACATTGCTCCCATTTTTAAAGGGAGACGGTGCCGAAATATTAAAGCAGGGTCCATGGTCCGAGAGGTTATGCGTCTTCTCCACGGACGCTGTGCTCGGAAAGGCCTGAATTCGTTCCAGTGCTTCTTTTTGTCACACATATTTTAAACGTAGCGTTCCATCCCAAAACAACGTCTCAGTTGTTCCCAAGTAACCAAGATTATCATCTGCCAAACTTCTCTATACTCGACTTTAATATTTTTACAGAATACAAGTGTGTTGATTGTCGCTGCGCGTTTTATAGACAGTCCCTGGCTTCCTGTTTCTCCATTTTTCTTGACAAAAAAAAACAAAACAAGTAAGAAAGACGTCCAAAACCCAAGTCTATTAGTCAAATTTTGGAGCATTCTGCTGGAAATTCTGCTACCAAAATACAGACTGGCTTTATCACCTAAGACTACAGTGATAGGGTTTTTCAAAATTTCCTGGCATAGAAAACAGGATATATCCTTTAATAAGCTGGTGAGTTTCTCTGTGTCAATCTTTCAGATCTTCCACTAATTTAAACACCTTTTGTGTTTTGTGACTCCAAATTGGCACACGGCTGGCCCAGACAGGGCTGGACTGTTATTCGTCAGGAGACCTGGCTTAATATTTCCTGCCACAGCATCTATGGAAATAAAGACTGCAAGGTATATAATGCAATTATGCTTTTAAATGGCATCTATAATGGAGATTCCTGGCTTTCCCTAACATTCTATAAAATGAAGCACAATACAGCTTGTAGTTAATGGAGCTCGTCCCACAACTTCCATAGTGTGAGGTTGTAGATTGAAGACTGACAAAATAAGAGAACTTTAAAAATAAGGTGTTTTTTTTGTAATTTAATTAGTTTTAACATAAATTGGGATTGTACTTAAATATCTAATAGTGCATATGATCCGATAGAAATGTGCAAGGGATTTGGACGTGCATATCGAACAGCTAGCTGATGGCAGATGTAGCAGTGTAGGATACCGCCGATACCTGCGTCTACAGAGCTAGGTAAGTATCGACGGGCCCCTGTCAGGTCCGGGCCCGGGACAATAGTCACGGCCGTCCCCCCACTGATGGGGCATGTAGGGTTAGGCTGCAGGGTTAGGCACTGTCTGTGCAATACTCTGTCAACGTCTCCTCTCCTTGTTCGCAGCTCCCTCCCATCTGAATGACGCAGGTGTGACCCCCAAGGTCACGTCTGCGTCATTCAGTGAGCAGAGAGCACACCGCAGAGAGGAGAAGGAGCTTCAGCACGGTCAAGGTATGTTTGCAAATCGGAGGAGGGGCACACCAAGGGAAGAAGGGAGGGCTAAATTCTTGGCCCTCCCCCAACAAAAAAAATTTGTGACGACCTTTCTGAAAAACGGCGATCAGTGAAAGCTGCCGGCATTTTAGAGCCGATATGTTAACTGTTGGAATTTAAATCACCTGAACGGCAAACCACAGCCATTTAAACCTGTGAATATTTTATGCTGTTTGAAGCTAAAGCATGATTTTTATACGAGTATAGACAAAGATATCTGTTAAGAAACAGTGCAATTTAACTCCATCTGATTTTTAGATCATTTAATGAACCAAAATTTATTGTATATTTCACTGTCCGCTACTGGGATTACTTATATTATGGCTATATCCAGTAAATATGTCATTTTGCATTGGTTTAGCTATTAAAATGGAACCTTTGGAGTAGTGGAAATATTTAATTAGTTCAGACAATTACCGTAGTCTAGACAAAATATAATTCTATTAAATTCACACTACTCCTGTTCGGAGGTTTGTCTAGTGGATAAGTCCTCTTCAAGAATTTCTGAACTAAAATAAAATTACTGACAGTGCGGTGTTCCAAAAATCTTCAGTGATTCTACGATTGCTTTTAGCTCTTATGCCATCAAAAGAGCATAAAATAAAATAAAATAAAAGAATTATGGGGGTTATTCTGGCTTCTGATCTCCCTCAGACAATTTTTCCATTTTTCCAGCAATTCTATATCAACTTTATTTCATCCCAGATAGCAGCTTCAGTAGTCTAATACTCTGCTGTGTCTCCAGTCAAAATATGGTTTGCAAATTAGGGGACTTTGCCAATTCTCCCTTTAGCAAAACAGGAAAGTCTTCCAAACTGTCGAGGAAAATCAAGCAGCTGGTATTGTTTCAGCTGGCAAAAAGAAGAATATACTGGAATTAAGCAAAATAATAAAAAAAATAAAAAATCACTCTTCTAAAGAATGATGAATGCTTTAAACTTGTCTATTGCCTGGTGAAGTGTAATGATATTATACCAAGGAATGTTAAACATATATATAGTGTACACCTATGGCTGTGTACAGTCTATGCAGACATAAATGATGATACATAACAATAGACACGTGACAGCTAAAAAATAAAGAAAAGGAATATGGACACTGCAAAAATTTAAAGGGCCTGATTCAGAATTGCGCACTAACCAGACTTCTGCAAGCTGCTAGCGGACATCGGGTGTTTTTCTGGCACTGCGCATGCACATCATCCGCAAGAGGCAGGGACAGGAATGCAGATGAGGGTGAGTGGGCGGTGGTATATGCTTCCACACAGATCTGCGATTGGACGGTGGACTTAAGGTAGGGTAGGGTTTTGGGCACATAAGTAAGAGTTCACTCCCCTTTCCGTGCAGACTTCCAGACCTCCTTGTGTGTGTAACACGGATCAGGTTCAAAATCTGTTAACTTAAATTTGAATAAATAACTTTTTACCATGAACCAAATCCTGAAATCCATGTGAATAACATGCGTTTTCCGCACTCTACGAGCAGAAAAAAATCCGCATTTCAATACAGTGCATGATGCGTTTTTGGTCACGTCCCCATGATGGGAGGGGGGATGTATTTAAATCATCCAGTAAGGGCTTGATTAAGTCTATATATATCACCAGGGAAGAGGGAAAAAAATAAGAGATATGGGTAAGGGGACATCTACAGACAGCAATGTCTATATCCATCGGATTCGTATCTATGGAATCATTGGAAATCTATGGTACTCCAGGAGCCAGATTTACTAAGCTACGGGTTTGGAAAAGTGGAAATGTTGCCTATAGCAACCAATCAGATTTTAGCTTGGCTCCAGGTGTTATGAAACTACTAAATCGTTCTATCATGATTTGCTGGGTATCACCTATGCCTAAGCTGTTGGATCATGCGGGAATGCCACATGTCGTCCATACTTGATCCAGGAAGTAGATCTAGTTTGGTGACCTGGTTGTCACCAAAAAGGTGGTGCAGAGCTCAGGGATGCAGTTACAGCACACAAGGAGGCCTGAGCAAGCAATGAAAGGTATTCATAGGAATCCTTAATTTCCAACCAATAAGCATTTAAATGTCATAATTGTGTTACAAGTATGAGAACCCTACTGAACAAAATAGTGGATGTGATAGGCAATGGAGGGGATACGGTCAAGTGCTCAATACTTATCTTCTCGACGGACGGGAGTTGGTCATCACTGGATCGCTAGACAGAAGAGGGACGCCTGATTGACACTCCCACACTCGACAGGTACACCTGATCTACCGTTCTAGAACCAATGAGCAGAGAGTCCCGGGAGTACACTGGCCAATGGCAGGAGAGCGGCAGACGCAAGGCTAACACTACTCCTCACCTTTATAAATGAGTGACGGGGATGAGCCAATGAGCACGGCTTCCCGAGAGTACGTTGGCCAGTGGCAGGAGAGGATCAGGTGCAAGGCTAACTCCACACCTTTATAAATGAGCATCAGGGGGAGGGGCCAATGAGCGCAGGAAAGGGGCGGGCACAAGGCTAACGCTACTCCCCATCTTTGTAAATGAGAGACAGGGGGATGGGTCAATCAGCATGGCTTCCTGGGAGTATGCTGGCCAGTGGCAGGAGAATGGCGGCTGCAGGTGATGTATGTGAGGAGAGCGTGAAGCCGCCGAAACAATAAAAGGGAAGCAATTTGGTTCATAGGATGTATATTGCTCCTAATCAGCGGAAACACCTGGTTTTTGCCGAGACGGGCCAATGTTTGAAATGCAAACAGGCTAATGCCACTTTTTTTCATCATTTTTGGGGCTGTCGAAAGATAGCTAAATTTTGGTACAAAATTGCACAATTCATAAATGGAATATGCAGAACAAGGATTCAGAAGGATCCCTTAGCAATGCTTATAGGGAATATGATAATTGGGAGCTTGGGGACCTTAAACATTCCCTGACGCCTATTATTACTTTTATTGTTACTGTAGCGAAAAAAGCTATACTGAACTGCTGGACTAAATCTACGCCCCCGTTTCTTCATATTCTCAAGGGTATCTTGCTAGATACTCTGTACTTTGATAGAAGAGCAACCCTGCCTGACATAGAGAAGGGGGTAGAAAAATTTCACAAGAAGTGGGGTTTATATATTTCTCACCTGGATGTAGAGTTGCAGAACCGTATACTTAGTTTATTCGAATCCACCTCCTGGTTTTAATACAGGCAGTTGGAGGGATCATCAGAAAGGTCTTAGTTTCCTCCATTTTGTATATTGCTGCACAAAAAAGCTATAATAGCTTGGAACAGTGGTAGACAGAATTTTACTCCCTGGAAGATTTTCTAACACTATAATGTGTAAGGTTTGGATTTTGTAGGTCATTGTAGAATGTTATCTTTTATTTTGTTTTGTTCTGTTTTTGTTTTATTATTGTTCTTTCTTTGTTTATTTAATTTGGATTTTATTTTTCTTTATTATTCTCTATAAAAAAAAAAGGTTCATACAGAATGGACATCACAGAGGTACTATGATGCTGTAAACATTGCTAATGTATATGTACATTTTTGTCTTTTCCTCTGTACTGTTATTCTTATACAATAAAATTATTATTGTAATCTTTAATCTTACTTTATATCTAATTTTTAAAGGTCGATCTAATAATAGTATTGACCATAGTTTTGTCAGGAAAACATTTGTCGAGATTAAAACACTGTCAATCTAAAGTTGTCAAGTGTATGAATGTCAATAAAATGACACACCCTCCAACATGACCCATTCCATTAGGTACAAAATACTCTGCTCCTCAGTTTCCAACTGTCAGTTACTATGGTAACCACCTTTGTTGAAGATACAAATAGTTTTTTAAATATCAGTTAAGTCATTTCACCAGGTGAGTGACAGTTGGAAGATCAGGCGCAGAGTATATTGTCCCTATCGGAATGGGTCATGTTGGAGGGTCTGAAAAGACCCTGTATATCCCACCCATGATGGACACCCAATTCTATCCTAACATGGAACCATAATTAGATATACACATGGTCCGCTGTTCTTTTATGCAGAAAACACTTTATTGAAGAATTCTTCATGTTTTATCGGAGATGACAATGACGGCTTACTATTGTCTTATGAGAGCCCATTTGTTTCCTCCAGTCAAATACACGTAGATACAGAATCCATCCTCAAGGCAGAAGGACCCTCTGAGGAGCTCATATAAAAGACCATGCACTAAGGGCAAAGTGTTCATAACAACATTCCCAGTTGCTTAGCACCTATCCAGGGAATTGCCAACTACGTGACACCGGCTTTAAGATGCTTCATTTGCCGCTTGGTCAAATTCTGCAGTGGATTCACATAAAAAAAACAAAAAGGGTCCTTTAAGGACAAAACTTTGACTGGCATTAACCCTTCACCTGACCGGGGCAGTCTTATACACTTTGGTGGCCCCTAGAACGGTAACATCTACATAAACAGCTTCCTGTCTCGTAAAAATTGAGCTCATAGCTTAGTCCGCGGTTTCATAGCAATGATTTACAGCATCCACAACTTTTATTTACCGTGGGTTGGACGCTGAAACCGCGGAATGTTCCACATTCTTATCAGGAAGAGGACGTCCTCTATACTATAAAATAAACTTTATTAGGGATTCCACTCAAGACACAACAAAGGAATACTTAAACGTGTGTGGATCCCACAATGCAGTTCATTTAGATGTCAGGCATTGTTTACAAGACTGTAGGATTACATCACACTGAACAACACAAATAAAAGACACTATAGAACCTACACCAACAATCCCAAAACTCTAATATGCTCCAGCACTAAAATCTGATTGGTTGACGTAGGAAACACCCCCATGTTCCTCTTTTTGATGCTTTAGTATTTACCATTATTGACAGGATTTGCTTTACTTTTATGTCATACTAATCTATAACCTTTATTACTTGTTTTGTGTCATGCTAGATAAATGCATGTATTATAGGTATCCAATAAACGTATAAAGCAAGTGATTGTATAGTATATAGTCCATTAATAAGTCACTGTTGTTTGGATTTGCTCCATTAGTGACCTAGTTACTCTATCAGGGCTGGAAGTAGGCACAGCCGAGCCCCCATCCACACAGAAGGCCGATCGTTCGACACGCGTGCTGTCATCTGATGTCAAGTTAATTAGCG
Organism: Limnodynastes dumerilii; assembly: GCA_011038615.1. Lineage (NCBI taxonomy): Eukaryota > Metazoa > Chordata > Amphibia > Anura > Limnodynastidae > Limnodynastes > Limnodynastes dumerilii. The sequence continues at coordinate 238,711 of WWET01000163.1, read as the reverse complement.
CCGCTGAGCGCTGCCTCTGGGATCCAGAATTCTGTCCGACGCAAAGTGCATAAGTCGGGTGTCTGGAGGGAAAGAAGCATGCGCAAAGATGTTGCTTGATTTAGGCGTGGATCTCCTATCGTACGGAACGAAGGACCTGATTCACAGTTATGATGGCAGATAATAATGAATGGGTTTGCAATCATACGCATGACAACTCCCTTAACACGTCCTCGTTTTTGCTGATCTTAACTGACTTAAGAATGCCAAAGACAGCCTTATCTTCCCATGCGTATGTATGTTCTTAAGTTGCTTAAGAACTAAGGTACTTAGCAAACTGCGCCCTGTCTGCCCCATTTAAATGCCTTCCCAAACCCACTTTTCTTATCTTCCTTCTTAACCTTTCCTAGCACGCTCCTTCTTACCTATCTCATTAGGAACAGCTGCGTGCATTGCTCTTAAGGGATCAACGTTCTTAAAACCTGCGTAGATTGTATAAATAAAGGTACTACACATGGGCAGCTTAACTGCTCCTAAAAATACGCACAGAAATAGCAGCAGCTTCTCAGCTGTGAATCAGGACCCATGTTCCATACGATAGGAAATATGTCCTGTATGTCCTCTGACCTGAATTATTCTGCATTGTACATTCTATGTTCCACACAACACCGCATATACCTTGTGGCACTCTAAAAAATAAATGTTAATAGTGATGATTAGACATAGGATTATATGCATTTGGATGTTTACATATGCAAATGCATAAAAGGCTATTTTTATAGCGTTATTGCATATTTTAGTCCTTTTTCATTGACAGTGCTTATTTCAGTAGTTAAATGTGTTAGGCGTGTTGTATTACGCGGGAACGGTGGCGGGCCGCAGCCAGTGACGTGCGCCTCACACGCACTCGGCAAGCGCACTGAACCCGATCTGCTGACTCGCACTAGGCGAAAGCGCTGGCGGGATGCGGCGCGCGTGGGGGGAAGGGAGTACGGCACTCGTTGCTTCACGCAATTCAATTGTTTGTCATTCAATTGCTCGCTGTGTTTGTTAACCTACGAATGGAATCTTGGAGTTGAAATAATGCCGCCAGTGAAAAAAAATACCCAGACTTTAATGGAATCTTGGATAAAAAATTACCCAGGCCAATTTACGACTGATGGCACTGTGATTTTCTGCAAGGTTTGTGACAAGCGAATACCTTCATCAAAAAAATACCAGATCGATCAACATGTGA
>WWET01000163.1:223241-235306 GCA_011038615.1 Limnodynastes dumerilii | reverse complement strand
TGTGTGTGTATAATGAGGGGGCACAGTGTGAGTGTATAATGAGGGGGCACAGTGTGAGTGTGTAATGAGGGGTCACAGTGTTGCGCCAGAATTTTTTACCGCCCTGGGCTCTGCTAGGTCTAGAATGATAATGGTACTATGCACTCCCCCGAGCACTCCCATCTGAGGAACGTACTTTTGCTGATTTATGTTTACCAAACCCTATCTTAACTCCTCCAAGCATAACCACGCACGTACTTAGCGTCCTAACAGACGTAACTTCCTAGCCCGGCCCATACTGTACAATTTAAATTCCTAGTGTTACTAGGGACTGGGTGGGACTTGATGATGTAATTTGTGTCATCATGCCCCGCCCCTATTTATAGTAATACTATGAAAATACTGAAAATGTCATTAAGGTTCAGGGGTTAGGGACATCATTTGCATAAATGTCGTCATTAAGCCCTGCCCCCATACCATTATCTATCTCTTCCCTCTGGAATATTTCTGGAGAGAAGCAATGTAAAGTCGGCAACCCTGCAATAATTTTGTGTACCCCTCCTGGTGTGTCTACCCTGTTACATATCATTGTGTCATCTTCAAAAAGGTAGACTTACACCCCTCAATACCTTGTGTAATGTCACCAATAAAGATACTAAACTGGTTTTGGACCCCCTTCCTTCTATGTCTAATAGGCAATGTAGCAGGCCTGGAATTCATATGATATCTACGGCCCTATTTAACTAGACTTTATTATTGCCATATTATTACCAGATCACCACAATTGCATACTATCTCTCATATTTAGTAATATCTCCTTATAGGGCTGTATGGGTTAATATAAACAACAATTTTAAAATTTGATTAAATCATTAACCTGTTTTATCAGGTTTTGTGATATAACATCCATAATAAATATATCAAAAATAAAAGATAAAACTTTTTATCACAGATCAATAATGTTTTATATTAGCATCCACTTATGACCATCATTTATGTGGAGTTCCAGTTCTCAGCTACTAATTCTAATGCATGGTCTCTCGTTACTATTTGATTTTGCTGCATTGTATATACTGACATGTAGCAATAATCAATGGTATCCAAAGAATCTGATAAATTGTGTTTGTTCAATCTGTACTACTTAGCAACTCTGTAGCTTTAAGATGATTGGCAGCAGGGAGTATAAACATGAGACGCGCTCTCTGACACTTTAGCCTTGATACAGCCACAGGCGAAACGCGCGTCAGCTGATCCACGTGTTGCTGCACGGATTCCTGTTGCGGGCCACCTCCAAGCCGCTCCTGTCCTCACTGCCCCTCTGACACGGGTAAGACCGTTATCAATACTATAATCATAGGGCTAGTCAGGGCTCCGTCAGGAGCGAAGCGCCGCCGTGAGGCGGTTTTTTTATTTTTATTTTTTGTTTTTGTATCTCAGGGATAGATTGGCCAGTATATGCTCTGTTATTTCACGTTACTCCCTGTTTACAATACATGCCTCCAGGCTTGGTGGTGTCCCGCGACTAGGCACTCCGGTGCACCCGTGGACCTATTAGTGCATCAAAGTCAATATAGACATGCAACTCACTATTGCTACAATATATATACTTTTTTCAACATGTTAACCAATTTATTGGTTTGATATACGCTATTATCGCTACAATATTCGCTTGGCTTTTGCTTACAAGTTTTTACTTTTTCACCCTCTTTTTTTTAGTGGTATTATTAAAAGTTAATTTTTAAAATGGTGGTGTGCACTTAAAACTATGGCGTGGTGTGCACTTAAAACTATGGCGCTGTTTGTGGGGACCTGAACTGGTACTCATTTTTTGTTTTTTGGAAAGATACTAAACTGCAATAGTCCAAATATAGACCCCTAGGAAACTCCACTGGTAACATTTGTATCCCCAGAAGGAATTCCATTTAATACAACCCTTTGTTGTCTACCATGGAACCAAGATTGTATCTATGCACTAATCTTAGATTGTAATCCCAAATTTTCCCGTTTATTTAACAGTTTACATTGTGGCATGGTGTCAAAAGCTTTACTGAAGTAATCAATAACTGCACAGGTATGTATGCAGCTTTGTTTACCGTGGATCACAAATGAGGGGGCTGATTCAGAGAAGCACTTACACCTTATTTTAGATGCAAGTATACAGCTTGGTTAAACCATTTTTCAAAGTAAGGGGTTTTAATTCATTTTTAAAAGTTTGCTTGCGGGGAAAATACATTCCCCTCCTTATGTTTTCTGTAAGTTATACCCTCCCACATAGTGTGTTAGCTCACACGAGCAGGGCCCTCCATCCTAGTGTTGTTCCTTCCTCTACCACTCCCCCCTCACTTCGCACCCTCTTGTCCCCCTCTGCTACCCATCCCCACCTGGTGGCTCCCTCTCAACCTCTCTCTGCGCTCTATCCCCTGCTCCCTGATCTTTCAAGCTTGACACCTCGCATTTTGCCTTGCGTTCTGTGCTTGCTTCACTTTATTGTATTTTTGTGAAATTTTTAAAGTCATATTGTATTTAATATATATGTGCTGCGGACACCTTGTGGCGCCTTATAAATAAACGATAATAATAATAATTACTTTCTTTTACATAGAACTAAAATACTGCATAACTGTGTTTATTCTATAAAATAGAGTTGAGCTAAGAAACTTCACCTCCTAATTTTAATTCTGGTTTTACAATTTAAATCTGCCTCCCTTGCAATTCAACATGGTATTACTTAGGTCTACAACTCTGAATCAGCCCTGAGGAGTGAGATTTCAGGAAAGCTCAATGCTTAGCTGTGAGCAGATTTAACTTACTCACCTCTTGTGCCTTTTAGAGTATTTACAACAAATCACCACAAGAGGGCAGCCAAGTATTATAAAAGAGGTGAAAGCCAAAAGCAAAGCATGAGGTAATAGGTCAGAACTAGCACTTACTGCTTACTTGCATATCAGCTGTGTGTGTTCCTATAAGAAGGAAGGGAAAGAAAAAATAAAGCAACAACATAATTCCTGTTCTACACATCTACAGGACAATAAATCTTACAGCTGTTGTGGATGCAGGCTAGCGTGAGAGTTCAAACGGACCAGGGATCAGATTTACTAAACTGCGTGTTTGGAAAATTGGAGATATTGCCCATAGCAACCAATCAGATTCTAGTTCTCATTTAACTATTACATACTAAAGAATGTCAGCTAGAATCTGATTGGTTGCTATGGGCAACATCTCCATTTTTCCAAACCTGCAGCTTAGTAAATCTGGCCCCAAATGTTTTTCTTAAAACATAATGGTACATTGTGCTGGGCACTGGTATAGTGATAGAGAAGCATTGATCACTGACTGTTGTATTTCTGGTAGGCACTGGCAGGGCCTACCAGAAACAGCTTAAAGTCACCTCTTTCTAACTAAAATTCTCCTTGTGGTCTTTAAAGACCGTATAGAGGCAATCTACACATCTAACTGGTACTGATATAACTTATAAAGTCTTATAGCCCCATACAAGGATGGTCTGCAGAATATAGTGATGCAGGATTTCTCACATCAAGCCCTCAGTGACCCCCTATCAGTCACAATGGAATCATTAGTATAACCTGTAGACCTTTTGGAATGTATCAGCTAGCACTGCATGCACCTGTGCTCCATAAAACATGCACTACTAGGGGATGAGGGGGCTGATTCAGGGATGCACTTACCCCTTTTTTTTAGGTGCAAGTGTACAGCTTGGCTAAACCATTTTTCAAAGTAAGGGGCGTTAATTTAAAATCTTTTTGCATGCAGTGAAAATACATTACTTTTACACATAAAACTTAAATACTGCACAGCTTTATGTTTATTCTATAAAATAGAGTTGAGCTAAGAAACTTCACCTCCTAATTCTAATTCTGGTTTCACAATTTAAAATTGCCTCCCCTTGCAGTTCAACATAGTATTGCTCAGGTCTACACTTGCACCTAAAAAAAAAAGGTGTAAGTGCAACTCTGAATCAGCTCCTATGCCTTATCAGTGTGGAGTTTGTATGTTCTCCCTGTATCTGTGTGGGTTTCCTCCAGGTGCTCCAATTTCCTCCCACACTCCAAATAACATGCTGGTAGGTTAATTGGCTGCTGACTAAATTAACCCTTGTCTGTGTGTGTGTGTATGTATGTGTTAGGGACATTAGTATGTAGCTCCAATAGGGGCAGGGGACTGATGTGACTGAATAATGCTCTCTTTAAAGCTCTGCTCTGCGATACTAATAATGATACAGTGGAAGGGATTCATGATAGTCTGCACAGGTTGGTGGTGGCAAACCTAGAAAAAAAGTAAGGAGGGGTACTAAAAATGGGCATTGGGCAGGACTGTTCCATAAATACCACTATGTTACCTCTGCAATATCCTCCTGTACACAGGTCATGTTGTGGTGTAATAAACTACACTGTCTGTGCAATGGGGTGAGGCGAGTAATGTGATGCATGTGCAATAGGAGTGTTATGACATTACCCTTTTATTTCCAAGTGCACCAATATTCCCAGTATCCAGTATGAGAAAGTCTCCTCTCCTCCTGGGTATTAAGTTACTTGTCCACACACTGAACACACATGAAAGGAGAAACCATCAGCTCCCAGAGAGGAAGGTGCACTGATGTCAATTAAAGTCCACGTTGTCTGCACCGCCCAATCAACGGAGTCGTTACATCTCCATAAGCCCAGGAGCGCCGTGTGCTCTGCTGTGATTGGCTGTGTCGGCTGCGGGCTGGGATCCTGTTGTGTCTTTCCCGGAGTCGCCCTGCAATGCGGAGCAGCGGGTGGTAGAGACCGGGCACCGCCACCTGGGCATGTGTGAGGCTGGCATCTTACCCTCGCAAATCACCATGGCCAGGTTCGCCTTAACCATCGTCAGACAGTAAGTTATTAATCCCCTTACTGGACCAGGTGACTGCACTGCGGAGGGAGAGGTCATCACAGAGCAATGTTTAATATGGCATCATGTGTATTGTGGGCATGGGTACTCCTATACAGAGCACAGTGTCCATATACACAGCACAATGCTGCTGAGTGCCTATATAACAAGCATCCTGCTGCTAGGTGCCCACATATAAAGCATACTGCTGCTGGGTACCCACATGCACAATGTGGTGTTGGGTGCCAACATACAAAGCGTACTGCTGCTAGGTGCCCACATACACACAGCAATGTTGCTGGGTGTCCACATACAAAGCACACTACTGTTGGGTGGCTATTATTATTATTACTATTATTATATCATTAAGCAATTAACAGAAAAGACCCAAGAGATAGTTAAAAAAAAATATATATGGGACCAGATCCTAACTTCTAATTTTCCCCTCATTTCCTTGTATTCAATTTTCACCGCTTTTCCATTCTGCGCATTTATCCCTGTTACCCCATCTGATCACATTGACCCATTAAGATTAATGAGCAGTGACACTTCAGACTGGGTTGCGCTCAAACTTGGAGCTAGATTTACTAAACGGCTAAAAAAAAAAAAAACTGGGGAGATGTTGCCCATAAAAACCAATCAGATTCTATCTGACATTCTCTAGTATGTAAGAGGAAAATAAGAGCTAGAATCTCAATGGTTGCTATGGGCAACATCTCCACTTTTTCTTTTCTGCAGTTTAGTAAGTCTAGCCCTTGGGGTTACAATGTACTGTGTACGTTCACAGGAACCGGAAAAGTTAAAGCAGGGTTGCAGACTTTTTATAGCTTCCCTCCCTTGCAAGGGTGCGGAGCTTAATGGCGCACTTTGCATAAAAGAAGCCCCGCCTCCTGACTATCAGTGGCCATTTTTCTTCGTTTTATTAGGGATGTGGGCAGGGCTTGATTACACAAATTGCATGAAGTCACGCCCTGCCCCTAGTAACACTAGGATACTAGGTTGGCAGGACTTGAAACCATGGCCTTAAGCCCTCTGTGGAAGAGGAGCCCTACCCTAACCCTTCCCTTCTATTACTCTAACCTTAACTCTCTTCTTCCATTACCCTAACCCTCACCTGCCCGTAGCCTAACCCTAAGACTCCCCTTCCCGTAGCCAAACCCTAAGACTCAAGTCTCCACAGCCTGACCATTACCCTCACTTTTATTACCCTAACTCTAACCCTCCCTGACCCAGAGCCTAACCCTAAAAGTCCCCGGAGAGTGTTACTCGCCTCTCTGGCGGCCTCCAATGCGATGGATCTGGAAAAGGCTGCCTTTTCGAAATAAAGACACTTGAACATCAGTTTTCGTCTGTCTCTAATTCTAAAAGACAGCATTCACGGTGTCGACTGCCTCCGGGCAAACCACATCCCAACCTTGCTGATATAGCAGGGATGGGGAGTGTATTGAAGGCATGGTTTTTAACCATAGGTCTCCTGCCTCATAGATAGGCTGATCTCTCTAGTGATTGCCTTTATTTTATGCTAGTGAAAATATTCTTCTATAGAGCCCATTCGTATATTTGATGAAGAATTGCCTAAAATTTGGTAACATGTATAACCTATTTGTATACTTTATTATGTTTTCTATCATCTACATGATTTACTCCCTTTAGTCTTGTGAGAAATCACGTCTCTCTATTAACAAGTAATGTAGTCTATATGTAACTATTGCTTTTATTTATTAACTATCTATTTTTCCATCTCTCTCTCAGCGGGGAGACACGTTACAACAAAGAGAAACTTCTGCAAGGTATGTTCTGCAAGGTTACTGTATTGTGCAATATTACTGTGAGAACAAAATAACTGCTTCCTTGTTCCTATGATTATTGAAATCATACAGCAAACATACAGTAGTTTTATGTTACAGTATATATTGTAACTAATGCAGGATACACACTGAAGTTTTTAGTGACGATTTGACGTCCTGTTAAATCTGTAGTGACAATTCTAGTCTTGACCTACATAAAGCGACCCTTGTACACACTGCTCTCTATATCCCTGTGGATCGTTCCACAAACTGTTCAATTAAACTGTTGCTGCAATGGTATGCTCGCCCACAAGGTGGCAGTGTGCAGAAATGTGAACAGGAATCATCTTTGTGAAGATCGGGTGTCAGTACACGCTGACGACTTTTTCTAGACATCGTTGATTGTGTAAAATTAGGAGCTCCCAAAAATCAAATCACTCAATGCAAGGCGGTCTCAGACAATCCTGCAGCATGGGACAATACACACTGGTAAGATGTCTGAGCTATCTGACAGCTATCTTGGGATTGGCACAGTAATTATTATTATTATTATTATTATTATTATTATTATTAATAACGTTTATTTATAAGGCACCACACAGTATACTCAGCACCGTACAGATGCAATAGCAAAGACAATAGTTACAATTCAATACAATAATTAACAGAGGGTATAAAAACATGAATAAGGAATACAATACATGTGCAAAACAAAATTAAAATACAGTACAAAATAAAGCAGAACAATATGTAAGGAAAATAAAGATGCTGGATATGTGTGTAGGAGCAGGTGAATAAAGACAGAGATAGACAGTAGAGAGGAAAAAGGTGGGAAGTGATGAGGACAAGGAAGAGGCGAGATGGCAGGAGGTAGAAGGACCCTGCTCATAAGAGCTAACATGCTATGTGAGAGAGGGCATTATCAGATAACCCTCCAGTGTGTACCCAGCTTTACAGGGGTATCTGCATCCATTTGGCCTATACTTTATCTCGGTTATTGTATTTGGATTTTGGCTAAATAGGTATGTGGTCAAGTTAGAAATAGCACATATGGTAGAGTATGGATGAGTTTTCCCCAACTTCTGTAACTTTCTTTCAGTTAGCCATCACTTTCTAGCACTTCTCATCTGTGCAAATACATGCTAACCAATCATATTCAGGGTTAAGAGACGTGCCACACTTAGTGAGTGCGCTCTCTTAGTACTGGTTCCAAACTTCGATTGAAGAATGACATCCATTTTTGCATTTTGCACATGCAGCCGTATAGAAACACAAACCTTCTCAATCCAGACTTCTGACTTTTGACCCTTCAACGTTGGCTGATCCTGCACGCAAGGTGGAGCGTTAGAATCGCAATGGGCCTGATTCACAGTTAAGTTTGAGTTAGGTGCGGACAGATCCATTCACTCACCCTAACCCGTTAGGTACCTAATAGCACTTAAGAATACCTTATCTTACCGTGCGTAGATTCTTTATTAAGAAGGAAGCTACGCACAGCCTCCCCGAGGCTGCCTTGGCACACCTCCCCCTGCCTAAGCTTCTATGTGCAGTCTTTAAAGCCCGCACAGTCAATCTACAGACCTAAATGGTACGCATGCATAGTAGCTCATTTCTTATTTCAGCTTCTCAATTGTGAATCAGGTCCAATGTATGGCATAGATCAGTGATGGCTAACCTGTGACACTCCAGGTGTTGTGAAACTACGAGTCCCAGCATGCCTTGACTGCAAAAGCATAGCAGATACCTGACAAAGCATGATGGGAAGTGTAGTTTCTCAAAACCTGGAGTGTCACAGGTTAGCCATCACTGGTATAGATGGACTGACCAATACAGACATAAGGTAGGGCCCTGCTATTGGAAGTCCACGCAAGCAATTAAAGGGGTTTCCCATTTGCTGACACTGATGCAGTGACACAGTGGGCATCTGCTACTGGTGCTCTGAAAGTAGCATAATAGGATTTTAGGATTCGGTGCTCAGTTATTTTACAATATAAGCCGTCCCTCTGATTGTGCACTGATCGAGACTTGCGTTCTTCCAGCAATATCCATGCCGTTAAATTGTAAAACTTAAAATTGATGCCCCCACCACCACCTTTCATCAGCAAGAGCTTTCCACCCACTGCTATGACTCCCCGGCAGCTTTATCCTCAGATACAGGGCTTTGACTCGTCTGCTACAGCCATTACCATTCCAAAGCTCTGTGTATGAGGCGGCGGGGGTCAGACTGAACTGCTATCCGTACTTCCAGATAGCGGCTGGGGTTGACACCCACTGCTAATACTCCCTGGATGCAACTTACAAGGAGCTGCACATACTAATGTCCTGTAATAGGGGGCCATGGCTCTATCTAAAGCTGGTTTGGGGGTCCCAGAAAGCAGGGTCCAGGGCCCCGGATCACACGTACTGTCCAGAAGTTTGTAACTCTGGTGGAATTACTTACTGGCATGGAGTGACTGCATCATACAGAGTAAATAACATACATACTTAAACAATTATAAACAGTTATGGCAAAATATGAAAAAGCAACACAGCTGTACAATCACTACAATGTCTTTTATTAGTCCTGTGATGTTTTTAACCTTTATTAAACTTATCCTAAGTTGGCAAAAGCAACTGCTGGAGCTATACAGGGATCAATTAGCCAAGGTCGCCCCAAGGTGAGGTCAGATCAGTGTGGCGCCACAGTCTGTGCTTTCGGTCGCTTGATCCTCGTGTATATTATTGCAATCACTCGTCTGTTGACAAACCGAATTGTGACAAATAGCTTTCATTATGTGACAAAGTTTAAATGGGGAATCATCACACTGTGTATTTAGAACTATGGGACATTGAATTTTGTAACCAAGTTTTGGGGATCCTGAGATCTACCGTTGCGAGTCCCCGCAACGATAATTCACATTGCGAAATAGGGACAGCCAAAAGTTGCTTTCGGCTGTCCCTATTTCGAATGTGATACATTGCAGAATTTTTTTTTATGAATAGTTGAGTATGCGATTCGTACACTCACCCATTCATTTTCAGAAAAGCCACCGGACCAGACCACTGGAGAGTAACCCTCTCCAGACTCGTTGGGTTGGGGGGGATTTAAGGTTAGACTGAGAGGTTAGGCTGCGGGGGGAAGGGGACTTAGGGTTAGGCTGTAGGGGGGGTGACTTAGGGTTAGGCTGCGGGGGGTGGGGGGGGCTTTAGGGTTAGGCTGCGTAAGCAATGACTTAGGGTTAGGGAGTGGGGTTGCTTATTGTTCGGAGCACCATGTTCGGTGCTCCGGGGATCGATTTCTATGCCTCATTGAGGCATAAGCAATCAATATCCCAGTTAGTTCGGAACTGGCTAGAAGCGAATGGGCCTATCGAAATACGGCCGTTCGCTATGGGGACTCACACTCCTTTTGATCAGATAACCAATGATATTGGTCGGTAGTGCTAAATTCCTTAATTCCCTGTTACATAAACCTAGTACCATCATTGTCCATTGGTACTAGGCAAAATCAGATACTATGCACTTGTTAGAGAAATCTTTGGCTTTAGATATTTTCCACATTTTATAAATAAATTCTATAGTAATCTGTTCCCCGACTATCTGAACATTATGTTGGTAGCTGCAGACATTATAATGCGTGGGCATAGCATTAGTATTTAAGAAGAACAATAGAAGTAGTAGTGACACTATACCATTTTACTGGTAGCAAGTATAGAATAGTTAGTAACAGTGCTCTACTTAAAGAAGCCTAGAGACAAGCCATTGATGAGGCTCCATGGAGAAATGAATAAACTCTAATAGTATAACACTTTAGTACAATTTTGCTAGAGATAAATATGATTATGTTAACAAAAGACATTTTTCATGGCTTCCCAGAAATAGAAAGGACAATAAAGACATCTATAGAATACGTACTAGGTCATTTGGGTTTGTAGATTGACTATGTGCAGTCTTTAAAGATATTTAAGTAGGAAGAGGCATGCCATGGCAGCCTCAGTCCTTTTTTATGAAGAGTTGGTGGGGGGAGGGATTAAAATTATCCAGGGAGGGTGTAAGGAAGGGATTCTTAAGAAGCAAAATACGCATGGTTACTTAAGAAAGCACTATGGCACTCTTAAGTGCCATAAGGATCCTAAAAGCAGGAGCTGGTTGTGGGGCAGATCAGGTGAGTTAAATGTAGATACGTCTGCACCTAACTCATTGTGGTCTGTGAATACTGTCTGAAATGTCTAGATGATCAAGAATAATCCTCAGAATATTCCGGGGTTGTTTGCCCCAGAAATAATAACACTAATAGGTTCAAGAATTGATAAAGTCAAGCTATTTCTATATGTCACGGACAGAAACAGATTGAAAGTAGAAACACTGTACAGAATACAGCCACTCAGTAATGCGTTCCATATGGAGCTCATACTCCGAAAGGGAGGCTGGGCCTCTCGCCACTCAATTCAGAGAGAATTTAAGAGAATATTAATGCTTGATACGACATCCTGAAGAATACTATTTAGTCTGACCTCCATATTATAAGTTTGGATTCTGTAGAATACTTATCCGCTTTGATACTTGTTTGGTAATGGAATCATCTATAGCATCTCTGTGATAGACTGGTGTATGAATACAATGCAAATTATATCAACTATAATGATATTCTTACAATCTGTTAGATAGATTTTTTTAAATTTTCATTAATACAACCGTGGCTTAATTAGTACCTATAACCCATATGGAACTGAAGGATGATTCATAACCATGAAGTTATTAGTATTATGTAAAAGTAGTTGGGTACATAGGTTCATTATACTTGTTTATAGCCATCAGAATGTGTCTGCAGTTTGCTATAGGTATGAATGAGTTATCATAGATTCTCAATACACCTGCTCTTTAGTCTGGCCATTTATGTATGAATTAATACGTAACCTACAGACTATACTACTGTATGAATTAGTAGCTTTCGATTCACCACAATGTGATATATACTCAGGAGTTAGTAAGTCACCATTTTTATCTTGTTGCCATCATATGATAATTATTATTATCAGTTATTTATAAGGCGCCACAAGGTGTCCACAGCGCTGTACAAAATAAAACTACAAAATACAGTACAGCCATACAGGGCAGGGATGGATAGCGTAGTACATAATAAAATACAATATAAATATAAAAATATCACAAAAATACAATAAAGTGAAGCAAGCACAGACAGCAAGGCAAATGCAAGGTTTTAAGCTTGACAGATCAGGGAGGAGGGGATATGGGCACAACGAGAGGTTGAAAGGTAGCCACCAGGTGGGGATGGGGTAAGGGGTTGAAATCACAGGAGAAGAGTTACATTTTTTTCATCAGCATAGATGTGGTAGCTGAAATTAAAAGTGCTGATGAGGTTACCCAGCGAGGAGGTGTAGAAGGAGAAGAGGAGTGGGCCAAGGACAGAACCCTGAAGGACATCAA
>WWET01000163.1:212316-222413 GCA_011038615.1 Limnodynastes dumerilii | reverse complement strand
TCAGGCTGGGGGGTAGGGGAGGGTTAGGTTAAGGATTAGGAAGAGGGTCGGGGATAGAAAACTTACTTACCTTTTGGAGCACTGTGTTCGGTGCTCCAGGGATCGATTGCTATGCCAGAAGGAATCGTTTTCCGAGCCAGTTCGAAATGCGACATTCTCGACCCACACCCTTTGATATATTAAGATCAAAGATCATTCCGAATATGTTTGTGATATTTGCTGATATGTAACATTGGCTATTGCAGAAATACGGCATAGCAGAGGGACGGCCTCTGAGCGAACTTAAATTAATGGCGAAGAAATCTGGAGAGCAGTGTCCTTCATTCACCCCTCCCGGAGGAGAGACTCTGGACCAGGTAAGAGAGCGGCAGAACTGAAACCCCAAAACTCATTATAGACGGCAACGTAACGGAAGCATAGAGTGTGATATAACTTATTCTTTAAGACCGCATATACGCAATCTTAGTTAAAAAATGACTACACATGTGCAGTATACAATTTCGGTAGACACCAATCCAGTGGTAGACGTCCAGTGGTCTGAATATGGCCCATAGAAAGTGACAGCAGATAAGAGCCACATGGCCCAGCCAGCCTGCCCAGTTTGTTTATTTAAACCATACTGACCCTATATGATCTTCAGTTTATTTTAAGATTTAGGATATCCTTATATTTATCCCAAGTAAGTTTAAACTGTTCCACTGTGTTAGCCTCAACCTTTCAGTGAAGTCATGTTTCCGCACATTGGGCCTGATCCAGACCTACGCCTTACTAAAGCACAGCGGATCAACGTTCATTTTCCCTGACACTCCCCCTGTGTGGGCGTATGGCCCCTTCCTTACCCTAACTAACAGCCGGCGTAAGGAAGGGGCCATACGCCCATTTCCTGTAAACCTGCCACCCTCCAGTTTATCATTGTGAGTCCCCGCTGCGTAGTTTCACATTGCGAATTCGGGACAGCCGGAAGTTGCTTTTCTTCTGTCCCTATTTCGCAATGTTATGCACCGCATAATTTTTTTATATGAGTGGATGAGTGTGCGATTCACATAATCACCCATTCATTTTCAGAAAAGCTGCCAACGGACTTAGGGTTAGGCTGGGGACGACAACTTAGGGTTAGGCTGCGGAAGGGGGGGGGACTTAGGATTCGGCTGCGGGAAGGGGATTTAGGGTTAGGGAGTGGGGTTGCTTACTCTCGGAGCACTCTAGTTTATGCACATGTCCTCATGTTCCAATACACTTCTTCCTTTGAAATATACCCTTCTTGTGGACCCCTTTGTTCAATCTACAATCTCCTACCCAGCCCCCCTGGGGGGTAAACTTGCAACCCGTTTCATTGTGAGACTCTTTCTGCAATTGCCTTTGACTTTATAATTACTGTTACAGAATGTTGTTTTACTGTTGCCTTGCTGTAATGATTTATAAAGGTCATAGCAGCCTTTGTCTATTTCATACCAATGTCTATCTAATGTACCTGCTGCTTCAATAAAAGCAAGTTAAAGAAATATACCCTTCTTTTGTCACTGATATATGACGATATAAGTAAACTTCAAAGGCTTGTTTTCTGACACTTTTATAAATCCTAAACTAACACTAATTATTACTGCGCCTAACCTGTAACCGCAGCCTAACTCGGAAATGTAGCATAGACATTATAGATCAGGGGTCGGCATTGAGTAGGTGCCTCAGTAGAGTGCAGAATAATCAAGCGGGTATCCTTTCGATGCAGCGGTGGCGTAAAGTGTGCGTCGGACAGATAAGCATATGATATCGCATCCCAAATAAACTATGTATCATATTACCAAATGGTCTATTATAATTATTATAAGTATTAGAAGGTTAATCGCACAAGTTGGTGTTTTTTATATTTCGTTTTTCAGGTCCGCGCTCGTGCTAAAGAATTCTTTGAATTTCTCTGCCAACTGGTGGCGGATGACACAGCCGCCAGAGACCAATCCGCTCTTGGCGCAGTGGGAAGAGAGCGGGTGACGCAGCTCGATCTCTCGCCATTCTCAAACCACAGCAGCGAGGACCAGGCCGGCTGCCATGAGGACGGCGATCTCGCCCTGGGCGCTAATATCCTGCTGGTGAGCCACGGCGCCTACATGAGAAACTGGATCAAGTACTTTGTAGAAGATCTGCAATTCACCTTCCCGCCCAACCTGAAGAGGCTGCGAGAACTGTCCGTTAGCCCGAATACCGGAATCAGCCATTTCATCATCCGCCTCAAACCCGGAGACATCTGTAAACCCGACGTCTGTTGTGTGTGTATTAATCGTCACGATCACTTAGCGGACTTGAGCGCAGACACCAGCCATTACGTGGTATGATGTGTACGGACTCCATTTTCTTGCATACCTGTGTCTCTGGCTGGCATGGCATGCTGGGAGATGTAGTTCAACAAGAGCTGGAAACCCACATTTTGCTTTATGCCATTATTTATATGGGAGGGGTGTAAAAGTGGTTTAATCTCCACTTGAACATGACTTTGACTACTTTTAATGTAAAAAAAAAATACATTTAATAGTAGGCTGGTGTTTAAGGTGATGGCTGCATGTGTATAACCTCTTTAAAAACAAAAAAATAAGTGTGTCATATAGTCTTTCAAGGCTGCAAAACATTGCTGTTAAGGGCTATATTTGTTTCATAGTCCATTCATACAGGCGCTGGGTGTCTCTGCAATGAGGGCATAAGCCATATCCAACCACATAGCAGGGAGGCGGAGCCTGAGTCTGCATGTGCAGGACTAGGTGGGGTCAGATGGGACTGGGGGGTGGAGCTAAACAAGAACAGTGCCTGTTAGAAGCTGTCAGAGGCTGACCACTTTAAACTGCCTTCGGCGGGCCATGTATGAGTGTATGTATGTATAGCGCTGTAGTGCTCAGCACTCATACATGGAGTGTTAAGCGCTATTTTAAGCTACGGGCCCCCCTCTTCCCTGGGACTCGCAGCGGCTACACTCCTTGCACCCCTTATAGTTATTCCACTGCCTCTGTCTCCTGTAGGAGTCTCTACTGTGGGTCTTCTGTATGATACAATGTGGTGCCCTCTAGTGGCTGGAGTGTATTCCGACTAAAGATGCTCAAATCAGTGTTTTGGAGTTTCTGTTCTTTAATTTAAATAATTCACCGTAATTTCCTGAATTTTAGTCTCCATTACATCTTTAAATGTACAAAATAAATGTAGCATGTTTTTTTTCTATTTTGGCTATATTTTATATTATTCCTTTTTTTTAAAGGTTAGTTACATTTTTAAATACAGTTTACGTTTATACAAGCAATGTATATTCTTTATTTGCATTTAAGGAATTCCTCACATATATGCATCCGTGACCTTTATAAACTGCAAATTTAAAATTTGAAGTTAAAACAGATAATTATATAGAAAATAATTTCACCTAGACAAATGATTTGAAATTTCAAACCAGTTTGAGTGATTTGAGCATTATTAATGCTCGTGCGATTATTATTTTACAGCAGCAAACTGTTTTCGGGGCTTTTATTTTACTTGCTAACAATTATTTTTGAAACCAGACTGTATTATGTGGAAAACAGGTTCATTGATCCATTTATTTGTTTATTTATTTATTGATTATGTATTGATTAGTTTATTTATTATACCTTAATGTGTTTGTGATTACAGGCCAATTATACCAAGGACAGGTTTAAAGGATAATGGGCCTGATCCAGAACAACGCTGCGTGGCGGAGACGTAAAATCACTGTTTTGAACGCACTGCGCATGCGCACCATAGAAAATACGCACATTAACGTAGCGTAATTGTGAGTGTATGGGCCATTCACGTATGTGTCACGTAAATTCTTATGTGTGGGCACTTTTCCGTTACATTTTAAAAAAAATACGTCTGAAATACTTTATGTAGGTGGGGGTTGTATTTAAAGTGTACAGTATGGGCGTGCTTAGCTGCGTAAATTCGTTCAGCCCATACGTACGTGTGCGCATGACCGTACGTTCATGTAGTCAGTACGTCCGTTCGCGGACGTACTCTGTTACGGTGGAAAAAGTTAAGGTAGGGTTTGGAAAGCGTATCTTGACAAAATACGTCCGTGCAAGGGGTGTGCCGAGGGGAGTGTAACGAACTTACGTGCACGAAAATACGCTCCGCGAATAAACTGAAGGCACACGTAGTTCTGGATCTACCCCAATGTCTTAGTTAGTTCTTGCTGTCAGCGAATACTTTGTCTGAGAGTTATTTGTGTTTTACTCTGTCATTGTGGTTCCATAAATCATTTTTGTAGCCTCTTTTGTACATTCCAGTGGCCTTTTTGTGGGGTGTGGGGCTCTGGTCAGAACTGTCGATTCTCGAAACCGCCGTTTCCTTCCAGCCAGTTGCGAACTGGCTCAGATTTCGATTGCATATGTGTCGATGAAGCATAGCAATCGATCCACGGAGCACTGAAAGCTCCATGCTCCGAAATGGTAAGTAAAAATAGTCCCACACTCTAATTCTAACCGTAACCCTCTCCTCTCACTACCCTAACCCTAACCCTCCTTTCCTGGCAGCCTGACCCTAACCCTCCCTCCCCTACAGCCTGACCCTAACCCTCCCCTCTCACTACCCTAACCCTCCTCTCCTGGCAGCCTGACCCTGGTGACATGTTTGTTCGGCATCACAATAATCTGACCCTAAACCTAACCCTTGCTCGGATCCTTAATTAATAGCAGATTCTGTCCGTTCGCTCTCGTTGCGGAGGCTGAAGAATGGCTTGTGCTATTCTAAACTTTGTACGTGCCGGGGTGGAGGGTGCACTCCCCCTGTTCTCCCCTAGCGTGTACGGGCCTTCAATGTGCAGAGCCCTCTTTATGGTCCTGATTCAGAGATTGAAAATAAGAACTTAAAGTTACACCTGGGTTAAACCATGTTGATTTCAGGGGGAGTCAAATTTCATTTGTTGCAACAGTATTATAGTTAAAAGGTGATGTTTCCCAGCTCAAGTCTAATTAGCAGTTTAAAAGTGAAGCTGATCAGGTATCTGTGTGTAATAAGTAAAAGCAAAGCATTCTCCCTGCATGCATAGAATAACATTAACTTGACTCCCCCTGAAATCAACATGGTTTTGCCCAGGTGTAACTTTAAGTTCTTATTTTCAGCCTCTGAATCAGGCCCAATGTCTCTGCACGAGCAATGTACGGAATGCTGCATCGTACGCAAGGCTTAGCCAAACCCTAGCTCCTAACTCTGGGCCTGATTCACACGAAAGCAGCTTTGACTTCTTAAGTGCAGGGAAATAGGAAATGAGCGTCTACGCATGCTTAGTATCTCACGCAATCTACGTGCCATTTAGGTGCGTAGATTGACTACATCTGGTCTTTAAAGACTGCACGTAGAAGCTTAGGCAGGAGGGGACGTTCCAAGGCAGCCTGGGGGAGGGGTTGGGTGGGGGGGAGGTATGTAGATTAGCCGGGGAGGGTGGGAAGATCCGTTCTCCGTGCGTAATTTCTTCTTAACACGAAAACACCACACGGTAAGGTAAGGAAGCCGTATCTTAAGTATGAGTGAGGATGAGTGAGTTAGGTTCAGATCTGTCCACACCTAACTCTCTCTTACCTGCGAATCAGGCCCTCTAAGCCTATCCACTAACGGGGGAGACCCAGCAGAATATAGCATGCGGCTACCAGGAACCGGCAGGAGCACAGTGACCAGTAAATATCACAGCAGGTCCCCCGGGGAGAGTAAAAGCCCAGTTGTCAAAATCAAAGCTTGCCGCAGCGTTCCCGTTTCTCAATAAATTTTATGTGAACTCGAATCCTATCTAAACTTATACAGCCTTATCTGGAGTGTCTGCGAGGGTTCCCTCCGGGTGCTCCGGTTTCCTCCCACATGACAAAAACATATTGGTAGGTTAATTGGCTGCAGACTAAATTAATCCTTGTGTGTGTAAGTATGTATGAATGTGTTAGGGACCTTTAGTATGTAGCTCCGATAGGGGCAGGGTCTGTCTAATGTTCTCTGTAATGTCTCCCCTTCTCCCGATACATGCCCTCCCCACTTTAGGCTCCCCTTCTCCGATGCATCTCCTCTCCGCAACCTAACGCCAAGTCTCCCCTCCTCCGATACACACCCTCCACGCAACTTTCTAATTTTACTAATCAACGATATCGCAAAGTCTGTTGATATCTTCGTTGTACACTCTGGACCTGATTCAGAGATCCGCTGCCGATGGGATCTCAAATATACGCATCTAAGTGGCAAGTCGGAGCAGGTTACAACCCACTAAATAAACAGTCACTCCCCTTGCAAACAGCGGCGGATCTTAAAGTTAGACCACCATTGACTAACCCTAACTCTGCGCTGTCATTTGAGATCTTAAGTGAATTAGTTGCGTTTATTTAAGATACTAAGTGTCCGCCCACTTTCCCTCATCTCAATGCCTCCCCCCGCCCTTAAGTGCTTGCGATCGATTCACAGGTCCGCGCTTACCGAATTTAGGATCCTAACCTCTACGTAGATGGCGTTACACTATTAGTGCGGATGCACAATGATGCGAATTTCTTAATATCCTAAATATACGCACCTAAATAGCGATAAAATCGCATCTCTGAATCAGGCCCTCTGTGCTGACCTCCTGTGCTGCATCTGCTTCCTAGACGATGTGGGTGAGGATATTTAAAAGTGTTTTTGAGCAGAGGATTCTGGGAGAAGATCTTGGCTGACAATCTTATCAATGTATATACGTTAATTGACATGCTTAAATCATTGCTAATGGGGTTTAAATTTATTGCATCTTCTAAAAGTTATTGCAATGTGTACCCAGCTTGACCCAGTTGGGTCATCATTTATTCTGATCTGTTAGCACGGATCCTCCCAAAGTTCTGAATTCAGGTTTTGCGGTTAGCCGGGGCACATCTTAAGTTGGTGTCGCCCTTTCTTAGATATTTTAAGTTGCTCCTTAGAACGATGTCAGATCATGGGTGCGGTATTAATAAGCCCGTGTCCCTGGCAGGTATTCACAGGAAGTATATTTGGCGTTACTGGATTGTATGACATGTTCAGCTATGTGGTGTACATGACCCACAGACTGAAATGTGAGGAGTGGGAATAAAATTCAAATTTAAATTAGACACCGGCAAAAATATCATTGCTGTCTTCTTGGAAAGCTTAGTGTAAAATGTTAGGTTTTATATCATGCCCCTTGTGACATTCATCTCTGTTACAGGAAGTGTCACCTTTACAGAAACCCTGCCCGCTGCCAAGGCGGTATATCCACTTACAGACTCTTCCTACCTGTGTGGGGCTCGTTATTGTGGGTTGGGGATGTCTACTTTGTTCTTAAAACCTCAGCTCCTGTAATGAAGTTTGAAATTGATATTTTTTTTTCTCTGTTTATGTGCTGCATTAGTAGATTTTTTTACTTTAGCCAATATGGTGGCAACATAGACAAAATAGAAATAAAAATTAGATTGGAAACATTTGCTCGGATCAGGGGCAAAATTGCAAGGGGGGCTGATGCTACAGGGCCCGAAGGAGAGAGGAGGCCTGGGGCAGCCACTCCCCCTGCATTGAAGGTAGCTGCTCGTCCCTGCACTGTAAGCAGCCTTTCAGAGGCTGATCCCTTAAAACAGTGCTCGGCACACCGTGTATGAGTGCTAAGCCATGGGTGAAAGGTAAGCTGCATCCTATAGCCTGCTTAAGTAACCCAAACTTCATTTTCATTGGATGGCTACTTTAATTTGTCCTAAGGTCATGTGATACAGGATAAGAGACCAGGTTGCACCACAGGCCCCTCCCTCTGAATAAACCAATCGATTTTTATTCTGCAGACGTTGTCCATCTTCCCCACTAACATTACAGTATTCACCAAGCTTCTCAGATAGATTATATTGGGCATATTTCATTTAGAAGAAGCACAACAAAAACTGGATATCCTTGATCATTAGCCATTAAAATCAAATGAAGCAACTTGCATACGTTTTTATAAATGTTGTTTGCAATATCATAAAAAGTTGTGGATTCATTTCTTGTCATCCACTGTAGGCACATCTCTTATCTTATTACCTTATTTTAACATTTCCCCTTCACAATTTGTGGCAATTCTTGCCTACACCACCAGAGGACAGCATACACTCAGTAATCTTGAATTTTTTAAAGTTAAAAAACTTTCCCACAGTTAAACCCCTGACAAATGAAGTTCCAGCATCCAAGGACGGTGACTAGTAATAATTATAACCTGAACAAAACCTCCCCAAAACTTCAGTTATCAGACTTATTTGTTAAAATAAGTGATTTGTTGAAATCAATAAATGTCCAAAGGCCCTTCCAACACATGCCAATAGATGGCACTGTTTCAGAACGCCTCCCGAAATTCAAGCAACACTCCTGGAAGAGGACCATTCAGACTTATAAAGTATGACACTCCCAATACCTTCTGATAAAGGGGTTGGCACCGACTGATCCAGATTGTCACACTGCCGCCATTTTGTATTTGATTGACTTGGAAAATTAAAGTAGACCATAATTGCTGAAGTTTCATTAATTCCCCCTTGAAGATCTCAGAGGGGAGAAAGAGATAGGGGTTGGGTTTAATTACCTTATTTCATGCAAATCATTGCCTGCAGTACCGCCCCCTGCTGGAGGGGCCCTGAAGCAAAAAAAATTTTTTTGTGCCATTTTTTGTTAAGACTGCATTTTTCATCAAAATTGATGGAGTCTTTTAAGTGTTATTAAAATAATGTTATTTTTATGATGGACTCATAAGCCAATGGGTTCAAATACCAAATATTGACCTTAGAATATCCAGAAACCCCCTTGGTCAGTGCTGGCTGGCAGACACTCTATCTACAGCTACAACCAGAGAATGGCTCTTATGATCCGATTGGGCGCAGAATAGAGGCTGCTGTCAGTGTCACTGTGCATGGAAGAAGATAACAGCGGTTACCCAGACCTCGCTGCTGGTGGCAAGGGGCTCACTGTATGGCCCATTTTTAAGGACTCCACCCCAAACCCCATTCTCTGCCATCTGGGCCTTTGGACATTGTTGGATGTTGCCTTATTGTTGCTGTTTGTGAAGGTGTCCCAATAGCATCTCAAGCTTGAAAAATATAGGTCCGCCACTGCTGTGACACATAGTGTTACTAAGGCTGGGGCAGGGATTGAAGACATCATTTATGTCATCAAGA
This sequence comes from Limnodynastes dumerilii, assembly GCA_011038615.1. NCBI lineage: Eukaryota > Metazoa > Chordata > Amphibia > Anura > Limnodynastidae > Limnodynastes > Limnodynastes dumerilii. The sequence goes on along the minus strand of WWET01000163.1, from coordinate 213,279 downwards.
CCCACCCATAACTCTGTGTATCACAGCATTGATAGACGGGGTGAGACTTCAGGCAGTGACCTGCATCAGAGATTTTCCTGGGACTCTGGGAGCAATGCCCAAATTTTGAGTCTCGCTCAGCAACTATGAGGTAGACTGTGGGTATGCGCGGGTGAAGGGTTATGTGGCACTATCGCATACGTGCTTGCTCGCTCAGGATCTGATCATATAAGACTCAGATACCCATGATTCAGTCCACTGTTACATGTGATAAGCATCAGAATAAAATATATGGATGGTGGGAGTCCCCCGCTACGATGGGTGGATTTCCGAAGTAGAGACAGCCAAGAGTTCATTTCTGGCTGTCTCTATTTCGAATAGCTACCATTTTAGATTTTTTTTTAATGAATGGGTGAGTATACAGATCAGCATACTCACCCATTCATTTCCAGAAGCACCGCTGGACTGGCCGCACACCTGCTACAGACCTGCCATTTGTGAGTAACCTCTCTGGGGACTTTTAGTGTTAGGGGGATGATTAAGATTAGGCTGCAGGGAGGGGAGGGTTAGGATCAGGTCGCAGCTTTGAACACAAAAATGTATGGACGGTTACTTCCTAATTTCTAATCTATATGCTTCTGTTATCATACTAAATCTATATGGTAATTGTCTGTATATCTCTCCATTTTACATCTGTATCTAAGCCTTAATAAAAATATTTTGGAAGGATCAGGTCGCGGGGAAGGAAGGGTTAGGGTCAGGCTGCAGGGAGGGGAGAGTTAGGGTCAGGCTGCAGGGAGGGGAGGGTTAGGATCAGGTTGCGGGGAAGGAAGGGTTAGGGTCAGGCTGCAGGGAGGGGAGGGTTAGGATCAGGTTGCGGAGAAGGGAGGGTTAGGGTCAGGCTGCGAAGAAAGGAGGGTTAGTGTCAGGCTGCGGGGAAGGGAGGGTTAGGATCAGGCTGCGGGGAAGGGAGGGTTAGGATCA
>WWET01000163.1:200617-212166 GCA_011038615.1 Limnodynastes dumerilii | reverse complement strand
TAGGGGCAGGCTGCAGGGAGGGGGGGGGTAGGATCAGGTTGGGGGGAAGGAAGGGTTAGGGTCAGGCTGCAGGGAGGGGAGGGGTAGGATCAGGTTGCGGGGAAGGGAGGGTTAGGGTCAGGATGCAGGGAGGGGAGGGGTAGGATCAGGTTGCGGGGAAGGGAGGGTTAGGGTATGTATTAGGGAACAGGATGGAGATACTTACCATTTGGAGTACCGTGTTCGGTACTCTGGGGATCGATTGGCAGAAGCAATTGATTCTATCGAAATAGAGTCTTTCGCAACGGAGACCCACACCCATAGATGGATGATTTTGTTGAATATTGATCAATGTGTTTTTATTTTTATTTGGGTCAGTTTTTCATTAGAATTTATAACTAAAGATTCTAAAACTACAGATTTTTGTATGGTTATTACTATTGGACTTGTAAAAGAACATGTATATTTGCACTGATGTTTATTAATAATAAATTGACAGCGACAATTTTTTTACGTTATCTACGTATCTTTTCCTTACGTAGATTGCGTAAATGCATTTCCGCAATCTACGTAAGGAAAAGATACGTAGATAACGTAAAAAATTTACTACGCATGCGCAGTAGGAAAAATCGCTAAACCCCGGATGTGTATGTTATATGTCCGGTAGTCTGCAAACAATCCACTGTTCCAAACCTTGTGCTGGTCTCTAAAAAAAAAAATCAAGTAGATCATCAGCATGTGGGACCGGATCCAGACCCTTTCTTGGACGTGCGGGGTCTGTCTCCCCCTCCCCCATTAAATAGTGTGACTTACGCCTGTCAGGCGGAGGGGAAGCACAGCCCTTTACAACGTAAAATTTAACGTACGAAACGGAGTTCCGTAGGATAGAAGTTACGTGCGGAACATGTAAACATGTGGAGGGCGCATACACTGTCCAGTCAAAACAGGCCACTTACCCACTTTGCGTACGTAAGCGGCCTAGCGGACTGACTTGGATGGATCCGGTCTGTGGTCCCTTAACAGCTACCAGCACTAGCCTTTACCAGCCTGGGCTTCTAGAGCCATTGAGAAGATAAAGCCTAGGGCTGGTAGCTGTAAAATTAGGGGGACCTCACCGTGCTCATCACCTTCTTTTTTGTTAATTGGTGTTTTTTGTTCATGATCTGTTTGCTGGCAGTATTTATATTCTGCGGCAGCTGTGATGCGAATCCGCCGACTGGTAAGAACCTGCATCCTAACCCTACCCTTAGCCCTCCCCTAACTCTAACCCTCCGTGTCCCAAGGCCTAAGCCTCACCTTCCCCTTCTTGAACCCTAACTCTAACCCTCCATGTTCCAAAGCCCTAACACTCCCTTCTTGAGCTTTAAGCCTCCCTTCTTGAGACTTAACCCTAAGCTAAACCCATACAGCCTGACGCTATTGGGAACAGGTAGAAATATTTACCTGTTGCCAATAGCAATTTTCTATTTTCCATAGCATTTTGGCAGCGATACAATACAACCAGCATTCATCTGGCAGCTGTATCATTGTTGGCATTCGGCCTTGCTGGACCGGCAACCGCAACCCATTCATAGACTGTTAACATGAGCTGCTCCTGTCAGTCCAGCCCATTGTACAAATGTTATTTTCCTTTCCTGCGCGTGTGTATGGGTAGCAGGTGTTTTCTTGCAATCGTTTCAGCAGATATTTGTACAATCGCAAGTAGTGATTGTATAGTGTGTATGCAAATTGCAAAAGAAAATTTTGATTGGCTGCTCTGTCATCTGAAAATCTGTTAAGTGTGTACCCAGCTTTATGGATCAGTCTTTGTATAATGGAGAAAAAACTCATAACAAACAGTTAATAGGGTGAAGAGCACTTTTATTTGCATAGAACAGAAGCATCATCTTTGTGAATACATTATAAATATCTATAAATACAGCTATAACATTGTTTGCACATTGTTCTACAAATAAATAAATAAATATTGCAACCCTATCCCAAAACCACAATATATATTTTCTCTAAAAGCTGACAGAGCCTATCCACAAAAGGATCTGGAAATACCTGTAACATGGCTATTGAGCTCTCATGCTACAGGGTTTAAGCTTATAATCCTCAGAAATGGAATAAACTAAATTACTGTAGGTGGCAGAATTAAAGTGAACTTACTACGCAAAAATCATGTAGTCAGTTATTCAGTGGCCAAAACTAATATTTATGCCAAGGCGGTGTCTCAGTGATATCACTGGTTTTTAGCCCCTGATCGACACACAAAATGGCCGCCTCTGCTATGTAGGTGACTAGTACAAGTAGACTTAAATAGGTTTGCATTTCTTCTTCAGCCTTAGCCCTGTTGAAAATACTGACCACAAGAAATATTTTGTGAAATATACACCATTTTGAGCTATCCAGCATATGACCACTAGATTACAATCAAAAATACTATTATACAACACAGGTGTTATCAATATTATAATATAATAATGAAGCTCGAATCATTGTTTTAAACCTTCAATGCAAAATATCTTGCTACATTCTGCCAGCTAATACATAAAATAAAGAAAAATAGAAAAAAAAAGATTTACAATAGTTTCAAAAACATTCTACATATATAAACTAAACAGGTTCTTGTCTATTTCAAATTATTTAACCTTATGTCTTCTTTGATCTTTAGGCAGAAGATAAACATTGTGACTATGTTTACTTGATTACAAATAAAAAAAAATTCAATTTTTGGTCATAACTGCTTAAAATATGCTAAATATTTAAAGCAGATGGAATGTAAATGGAATTAAATAGCATTTTTAAAATACAAATGAAATCTAAATAAAAACAGCTACTAATATTCATGAAATGCCTACCATCAATTTATTGAATCTAGCACTGATAAGATTAATACTCAGTTTGGCCACATACATAGATGTCCAAATAGTGCTCACTATCTTGTGACCTCTTGACTGCTTTACAAGACATAATTAACCTTTTGATATCAATAGCACGTTAATATTATTTTAAAGCCATAAACACAGTATTGAACTAATTACTAAGCTATTATAATATTGTAATGTTCACGGCCACAGACCCTCCAACATGACCCATTCCATTAGGTACAATTGAATCCGCTCCTGAGCTTCCAGCTGTTACTCACCTGGTTTAAATAAATTAACTGATATTCAAAAAACTATTTGCCTCTTCAACAAAGGTGGTTACCATAGTAACTGACAATTGGACACTGAGTATTTTGTAGCTAATGGAATGGGTCATATTGGAGGGTATGCGGCCATTCCTTGTGGATTCATAGGTGTCATTCTTATCTATGTTAATCCAGTCCACAAAATCACTTTCTTGTTTTCATCTCCCAACCGTCCATGTTCCAAGGAATGAAACATCTGGGGCCAGATTTACTAAGCTGCGTTTTGGAAAAGTGGAGATGTTGCTCATAGCAACCAAACAGATTCTAGCTCTCACTTTCCTATTACATACTAGAGAATGTCAGCTAGAATCTGATTGGTTGCTATGGGCGACATCTCCACTTTTCCAAACCCGCAGCTGGCCCCCGGTGACTGTTTCAGGCTTTAAAAGACATTTTAATATATAGACTATGATAAAAAATATTTTCTGTTAGTCAGAAGTTGGCAGTGCATGCTGGGAAATAGTTCCAGCATCTGAAGAGCCTATTGGCTATCCACATGGAATTTATCCTTTGAATTCATTGCACGATTCAACTAGATGTGGTTACATATTATATACATTTGTTTTCTTTTCATATTCTCTTTCTACTTATTCATTATAATTTTAATATTATAGATAAATAATAAATAAATAGAATTTGTGTCAGTGACACAAATATTTTCTAGTGCAACATTAAAAAAGTAAAGTGAATTAATGCGATAGAGGTCCAACATAGTCATTTTGACTGAGGATGTTTGAACAGTATACCCAAATATGTCTACTAAATGCGCTGTTGCGTCTAAAATACTTTAATGAAGATTAATTGAACCCATGTTATTGCCGCTGTATAGTTATGAGCCTTGTGGCGACAAAGTATGTTCGCCATCATTGTACTCAGCAAGTTTTGTGTTTGTATATTATATTAACTGAATGCAAGTAGACATATACAAAGAGTCAAAATACAAATAGTGTGTGCGTACACACATTACTTACATCTTGACGAATATAATCATAACTATTTCATAAAATCGTATGTTTACAAAATAACTGGACCAGACCAAGCGCCAGATTTACTAAGCTGCAGGTTTGAGAAAGTGGAGATGTTGCCCATAGCAACCAATCAGTTTCTAGCTGACATTCTCTAGTATGTAATATTAAAGTGAGAGCTAGAATCTGATTGGTTGCTATAGGCAACATTTTCACTTTTCTAAATGCACAGCTTAGTAAATCTGGCCCCAAGACTTAAGTGGCAATATGTATGTTTGCCTCCGCAGCAGAAAGTAACGTAATTGCTATCCCAAATTGTGCACACCGGAGTACAGGACACTTTCCCAGCAATCCTATGTGTCGAAGGGATTTCCGTGCCCTGATGCAAACCCTTACTGTATGATTCAAATACCAGTGTCCAGCTACCATGCATAACTCAAACACATGGTGAGTGGGCTCAACTCCCGTGCGGAGACATAATTCTGCATTGGACATATGTGTTCCAGTGTAGAATTCCATGCATGCGCAGTACATACGGCAGGAGATTTTCGTACGTGACATATTTGAATCGGCTGTCGTTATCGAATGATTTGGTCCATTGCTATTTATTTTTCTGTGGTCTTATGGTGGAAATGTAGCATTTAAACATTATATGGAAGCATTTAGCCATTTAAATACCTCTAAGTGATTAGATTGGGATTTTGTAATGGCTAATACAGAGCTAGTAGAATATTTGAGGGTAATGGGAGTCTCCAATACTCTCAGTGCAGTGATTCACATGATCATGTATGCTCTGCGTCAGTCAAGGAGTTATTCTAAGGGCCAGATTTACTAAACTGCGGGTTTGGAAAAGAAGAGATGTTGCCCATAGTAACCAATCAGATTCTAGCTGACATTCTCTAGTATGTAATGGGAATGTGAGAGCTAGAATCTGATTGGTAGCTATGGGCAACATCTCCACTTTTGCAGACCTGCGGCTTAGTAAATCTGGCCTAAGTGTTCTATTTCCACCATAAGCTGACAATAAATGATAGCAATGATTTTTTTTTTTAGCAGGGAAGACATGAATTGAATAACTAAATTTGCTTTCAAACCATAGTACCTTTGTTAGGTATTGATAAGACTCTTGCATGACTGGAATCGGTGGTCTGGCGATAAGGTTATCTCTTATAATAGAACTGGCGTGGATGGTTTTTTCTTGAGTCCACAATACGCATCGGATCATCAGGGTCCACCTTCTCGTTCCGGTCACGTCGTACTGGCTCTTGAGGGAACGAGGGCTTAACATCTTGAACATTTTTGGGTGTTGGGTAATTTAGAGTTGTCTTCTTCTCTCTGCCTATATTAAATGGGTCAGGGAACAATTCTGCACTTCGAGTGTGTCGGACGGGCTCAGGGGTGATAAATCTGGTGATGGGTATTGTGTTCTCCATGGATAAGAACTGGGAATAGGGGGGTAAATCCATTCCGGGGCGGAAGAACTGTTTTGGCTTTTTTAAGCTCAGCAGGTAGTTGTGTGTTGGAGAGTGGTAAACGTCATGGCGGTTTTCAAGGGTTTCGTGCTTAAATACGCAGTCGTCATAGCTGAAGTAATGCTGTAAGTCAATACAAAGCAATCATTCAAAAGTCAGAAAGGGTTCAGAGAAAGGTGATGAAATTGATAAAGGGCGTGGAGTCATTGAGCTATGAGGAAAGGATAGCCAGTTTAGACATGTCTAAGAGGAGATATGATGACTATATACAAATACATTAAGGGTCATTATAGAGAACTTTCATAGGAACTTTTTACCCCAAGGACTGTACATAGGACATGCGGTCACCCACTAAGGTTAGAGGAAAGGAAGTTCCACAACCAGCAAAGGAAAGGGTTCTTCACAGTAAGGGCGGTCAAGATATGGGTTACCTGATTTACTAAGCTGCGAGAACGGAAAATTGGAGATGTTGCCCATAGCAACCAATCAGATTCTAGCTGACATTTTCTAGCATGTAATAGGAAAGTGAGAACTAGAATCTAATTGGTTACTATGGGCAACATCTCCTTTTCCGCAGCTTAGTAAATCTACCCCATGGATTTCACTGCCAGGGAAGTTTGTAAAGGCAGATTCAACTGATATGTTTAAGAAAGGTTTAGACAATTTGTTAGCGGAAAAAGGTCTCCAGGGTTAAACCGTTAAATATGAAGGATAGTAGTGGATCCTGGGAGAAATTGGATGTGTCAGCTTGGGTTTTGAGTCAGGAGGAATTTTTCCAGATTGAAACAGATTGTTTTATCTGGATCAATTTAAATGATAAGATAGGGATCGCAGGAGATCCATAATAGGTTTAAATTGATGGACTGGTGTCTTTTTTCAACTTCATCACTACTGCTATGTTACTATGGCCAGTATCCACACCTAAGAAGCAGAAGCTTCTTAGGTGTGGAGTTTCCCATTATGACCTCTGCATGCGTAATAGGTAATTTTACGTAATCTACATACAAGTTCGGTACGTAGATTGCCTCTGTGCGATCTTTAAAGACCGCACAGAGTAGTTTAAGTAAAAAGAGGTGGCATAATGCCGCCCCGGGGAGTGATTAGTTAGAAGTGGGAAGGGGGAGGGATTTTAGATTAGTCGAAGGAGGGATTTAGATTAGTGTTTAATGATACACCTAATGCTGGATGTTATTAGAGCCCAGTCTCTTGCTACAAAATATATATATATATATATATATATATATATATACATACACGTATATCGCTATATATGCTATTGTGCCAATTTTTATGGTTTAGATGGTGCCCATGGTATATGGTTAGATTTTTGTGGTCTAACTCTGATATTTATGCACATTTTTGTAAACAAATATTTATTTTATATTTCTTTATATTTTTCTTTATATTTTTATATTTTATATTTCTATATTCTTTATATTTGCTTAACAATCTTTTCCTCCCTGTCTAGAAAGGCAGGGAGGTGCTGACAATAACATCCAATAAGATACTGTAAAAAAATGTGTACAGTTTACTAATTCATATATTTAATAATAATTTTATTGGACCGTATTCAGAATTAAGAATGTCTGGTAATTTAAGCACGCAAAATGCGTAAGTGGGGTGATTTTTATTTAGTGCATAGTAACGCTGGTCAGTATCTGTGTAATAATATAATAATAATAATATAATAGTATTGGAGATGAGAGGTGATAAATAACAGTGTGATAGTAAAGCTGGTCAGTATCTGTGTGCAGTAAAGATATATCCCTGCATGAATACAATTAACTTGACTCCCCCTGCAATCAACATGGTTTTTCCCAGGTGTAACTTTCCTGTCTTATTTTTAATCTCGGAATCAGGTCCATAAATGTTAAGGTAGAGTTCTGTTGTCGGCAGTCAGGTGTGCGAGAACAGTGGTCTCCCCTCCCATGCATTTGATCTCACATCGATCTACTAATGGATCTAGATCAGGCCCATAATGCACATTTTGATTAATCAATACTAAAATTTATAACAGCTTCAGAAATATCCAAATAATTGTAATCCAATAATAGTATTTTATTATTATTATTATTATTATTATTATTATTATTATTATTATTATCATTATTATTTTATTATTATTATTATTATTATTATTTTTATGCAACACCTTTTTGGGTTTAATCCAGAGTTGCGGCTTACTCTTTTATTTTAAGACACCCATGTGCCCGTTAGCGTACAGGAGCATTTGGACTTTTCTGTCCATCACTTAGTATTATAGGATTCTAATGTTTTCACAAGTGACAAGCGTGATATAAAATGATGGGATCTACTAGGCTAGTAACTAATTCACTCAGTTACAAATGATGCGTTACTAGTCTAGTACTGGACATTGCACCCTACTACTCTATAGCTGAAATACAAAGTTTAATACTTACTGATCCAAAAACATTTCCGTATCTGTCCATACAGAGGTAGCGGCCACTTTTCACACCGGTGATGATAACTTTTCCGGCAGACTCTGATTTAATCATTAAAGCACCTGCAAAAAGCAAAATATGTATAAATTCTACAATAAAAAGGCATAAACCAATGTTTCAAATGTAATTCAGATGACAGTCTTTAGACCAATCACAACTGCTTATCAGTTGGCGTGGGCACCTTTCCTATTGGCACCTTTGTTATTAAATCGGATTGAACAGAAAGGCTGCACAATTTGTTCAGAATTATTGTATGCTTGTTCACCTTGGCCATATTTTTGCAGGTAGCAACTAATCCTCGAATTATATTTTTACCATACAAAATGTTTATATAAGAAATAAAAAATGTTTTTACTTAATAAAACCGATATCTACAAAGCATCTCACAGACATGTCTACAGAATTTGTTTAATATATAATTTCTTTATTTACTTGAGATTGAAATGTTGCTGTCAGCCAATTCACAGTCTATAGGACCATGTTGTGTGGGGCACCAAATTTAAGAGAAATTATTTGAATAAATAGAAATGTTCCTAAGGTGAATTAGTAGGTTGTTCAATATTTGTAGCTATTATGATATTTGTAATATTGCAAAAAGGACTGTACTAATTTAGTTTCTGGAAAACCTCATCTCTAATAATATGTTTTTTAATTCACCTTTAATTACTTAAGTTATAGAATTCTTCTATGCATAGGGAATAAATGGTCCAAATTAGAAAATTCTCCCTTTTTAATCTCGTAACCAAACATTCCTGGCACACACATATCATTAAGGTTTTAGAACACTATTGGGCTCACAGTAAGGGGCAAAACAGGTCAGTCAGTTTTCCCTGCAGTTCAGTATGGTTTTGCCTGCAGTGTATTCTTGTACCTGTTCTTCTGTAATCCCCTATATGTCGTTTAGTTTATATTTTGTCAAGCTTTTGAACACAGTTCTAAAATCAAGTTCAACTTTAAAATTGGTTTTATATACATTTTCATATTTAAGAAGTTTGATTACTTAGGACACAAAAGAGAATCAAGTGGCATAATATCAGATCCAGAATTTGAACATAAGAGAAAACCAGGTGTAAAGTTACACCTTGGCAAACCCATTCTGCATTCTAGAAGCATCAAGTTTTATCTGTTGCAAACAGTATTAGAGTTGAGAAGTGATGTTTCCCAGCCCAAGTCTAAATAGCAGTGTAAAGTGAAGCTGGTCGGTATCTGTGTGCAATAAGCAAAAGCCAAATATTCTACCTGCATGCAAAGAATAACATCAATTTGACTCCCCTGAAATTCAATAAGATTTTGCCCAGGTGTAACTTTCCTCTTGTTCTCTTCTTGGGGCTGATTCATAGTTTGGGAGTAATGGTTAAAAAAAAAGGTGCAAGTGTACAGCTTAGCTAAACCATTTTTCAAAGTAAGGGGTGTTAATTAATTTAACATCTTTTGCATGCAGGCAAAAAATACTTTACTTTATTATTCTATGAAACAGAGTTGAGCTAATAAATGTCACATCTTAATTCTAGTTCTGGTTTCACAATGTAAATTTGCCTCCTCTTGCCATTCAACATGGTATTGCTCAGGTCTACACTTGCACCTAAAAAAGGTGTAAGTGTAACTCTGAATCAGCCCCCTTATTTTCAAACTCTGCATCCAGGCACTTAATTCCTTTATTTTGCCACTTTATCAATTAGCAGACAATACAATGATATATTTTTAATTATTATTTTCCTGGGTGTTAATATTTCACGAGTTAATGAAAGTCCATATAAGTACCAAGGGGCTGATTCAGAGCTGCACTTACGCCTTTTTTAGGTGCAGTTGTAGACCTGAGCAATACTGAACTGCATGCTGAACTGCAGGTGGAGGCAAACTTAAACTGTGAAAACAGAATTAGAATGAAGAGTTGAAGTTTCCAGCTCAACTCTATGTTATTCAATAAACATAATTCTATACAGTGTTTGAGTTCTATGTACAAAAGTAAAATATTCTCACTGCATGTAAAATAATTAAAAATAATTAGCTCCCTTTACTGTGCAATATACATAAATGATGGATTAGCCAACCTGTACACTTGCACCTGTTTTGCCCTTACTCCCAAACTCTGTTGCAAAATGCTTTCAATAATAATCGTGATAATAAAATAAATATTATGTTAAGAAAATGCAAGGTAGGAAAATAAGTCACTTTATAAATAAAATATATGATAGATATCTAGGGGCTGATCCAGAGTTTGGAAAGTAAGGGCAAAATAGGTGCAGGCGTACAGCTCAGCCAAACCATATTGCAAAGTAAGGGGGGGGGGGCGCTAATTCATTTGAATACTTTACTTTTGTACAAAGAACTCAAATGCTGCAAAAGCTTTATGTTTATGTGTCTATGAATTAAAGTTGAGCGAAAAAACTTTACATCTCAGTTCTAATTCTGCTGTCACAGTTTAAATCTGCCTCCCCTTGCAGTTCAACATGGTATTGGCCGAGTCTAAACGTACACCCAAAGAAAAAGGTGTAAGTGTGGCTCTGGATTAGCCGTCTAGAGGGATTAATTGGGTTATAAAATATTAAATAAAGGAGCATATTTGCCATAGACATACCAATGATGCAATGCAGAAAGAGGCAAATTGAAAGTATGGTGCAAACTTAGTTGGGATGGGACATGTCCTACCTCAACTCTAATTGCATGGTAAAAATACAGATGTTTAGTATTTGTTTGCTATGTGCAAAAACACTCACTATAGGCTGGATCCAGATTTAAGAAGGAGCTTGAAATTAAGGACCTGATTCACACTTAAGAATCTTCTTAAAATGAGAACTTAAAGTCACGCCTGGGCTAAACCATGTTGATTGCAGGGGAGTCATATTTCATCTGTTGCAAACAGTATTAGTGTTGAGAGGTGATGTTTCCTATCCCAAGTCTAAATAACAGTGTGATAGTAAAGCTGGTCAGTATCTGTGTGCAGTAAGCAATTTAAAGATATATCCCTGCATGCAAAGTATACAATTAACTTGACTCCCCCTGAATTCAACATGGTTTAGCCCAGGTGTAACTAAGTTAATGCACTTAACAAGGTCTGGATCCAGCCCATTATTCTTAAGTAACCTTTTTAATTATTATGACTACATATTTCATACATATGTATTTACAGTATGTATTCAGTCATATATTTATTTATTTATTTATTTATTTATTTATATTTTCATCTACTGACTTATTGAATGAATGTATCCAACTCTGAAGATGAGGTGCACTACATATGGTATATTGGTGGAACATGTTGCAAATAACAATCTTTCTTAGTCCCCATATTTTATATCATTTTTACTAGATTTTTCTACAATTTTTCGTATTCATGTTTTTCTCATATTCTGCACATCCCACTATATGTATACTTTTTATATTTTATATCCTATATGGTTAATTGATACATATTAGGGGGATTGGCCCTATGTTCCTATTTATAAGAGTTGTGAGTAGCAGTTATCACACAGCCTTGAGAAAGACTGGAGGGCCG
>WWET01000163.1:169147-181048 GCA_011038615.1 Limnodynastes dumerilii | reverse complement strand
TCCAGTAAGGTTCTCTGTGAAAGCAGGATGTTATAATATAGATTTTAAAATAATAAAAATTCTACATTAAGGAATTGCTTTGGTTATTGGCTGTAACAGGTCCTTTTCTGATATTTTTTTTATAGGTGATTTTTAAGTTACTTCTTTCACACAGTAAAATAGTAGTATTGAATTGAAGGAACAGATCTAATGGTAATAGCAGTATACAATGCATTAGTAGAGCACATTACACAATGTACAGAGCCTGTATCATAAGCACTGTATTTTTTTTATAGGTGATTTATAAGTTACTTCTTTCACACAGTAAAATAGTAGTTTCATATTGAAGGAACAGATCTAATGGTAATAGCAGTATACAATGCATTAGTAGAGCACATTACACAATGTACAGAGCCTGTATCAGTGCATAAGCACTGTTGTATTTGTAGTGACCCATTCACCATTCCCACCTGCTTTCTGAATGCAGCACAGGCCAGGACCATCTTTTTCCATGTCAGTACAGATCACATTGCCGCTAAGCCACGCCCATTTCGCGGCACCCGCGAAGCCACGCCCCTTTTCGAATTTTCACATTTTTTTGCTCATTTTCAATTTTTTTTTTCATTTTTCAATCTGAGGGGGTTTCTGGGCAACCAGAAACCCCCCCTGGGTGCGCCACTGCAAGCTGCGTACACATTCAGTGTTGCAAACCTGAATTTGTGGGGCATCCCCTGTGTAACGCCACCTGTGACGCCCCATATAGGTGGAGCACCACGGACTCGGAGTTATGATTCGCAGCGTCCAATGCGCAGAGAAGTCATTGCTCAGACACTCGTGCAGCCTGGTACAGTACTACAGCAGCAATTATTCGCAGTAGGGCAGCACAAAACCTACTGCTTGAGAGCTAACGTGTGTATAGGCTCCCAAAGCCTGGAAGTGCCCCCCATTGGTGGCTCTGTACACACTATGGGCCTGATCCAGAGCTACGCTGGGCCGCTTTCTGAAAGTACGGCCAGTGTAGTTCTGGTGCACTCCCCCAACACTCCCCCCTGTGGCCAGTGTAATTACACACTGTTACGCCGGCTGAAGGGAACCTTAACTTCAGCCCGCGTAACAGCGGGTAATTACACCGGCCACAGGATCGTAAGGCCCTAACCCAGCCCTCCCTTCCTAATTTCCCTCCCTCCCCCGCTTACCTTCCGTAGTAGTTACGGTGATGCAAGCCCCTTTGTCTGTAACTACGCTGTCGTTTCGGATGCCCGATCCAGGGCTCCCTGAAAAATCGATTAAGCCAGGCAAGGGAAATGCCGTTCTTAAGCACACACCTGCCGTAACTACAGCGGCAGACGTAGCTCTGTATCAGCCCCTGTACTTCCGATAATCAGTTGATCTGCTCGGTAATTGTATAGTCTGTACACGCAGATATTGGTTTTGTGAAATCGAATCACCAGCGCAGCACAGTAAATTTGATTAGATTGCGTGCATTCGAATGACATTTTACCCGATGGCTCGGCAGGCATATAATATAAATATAAAGACGTCTGTCTGTTGTGCCTCTCTTTCTGCATGAGAAACAGACCTCTTAGGGACAACCATCAGTGACATTGAAAGCAGTGACCTTTAGATGTGACATGGGGCAAGCAACAAAAATTGTTCAACCAAACCAAAATGATGTGCGGGCAGCAAATGCTGAGAGTCATTTTATCTGATCACCATCACAGATCACCAGAGATTTTAGTAGTCGGTGACTTTGCTGTCTCTGCAAAAAAGAATAACTCAAGTCAAGAAGGAAAGGTGAAGAAAAGAGTGTGGAGTTATTTCTATTGTATGTCATTTAGGTACAGTAGTTTATGCTTTCCTATATAATGTAAACTGTATTTGAGAAACGTTGTCATACTTTACAATGTACAGCTGTATATAATGGAAGCAGACATATGTGGGTTATACACAGTGGTATAACTATTGCTGGAGCAGGGATATATATATATAGTTTTACTATTCTGCCTTAACAAAAACAGAAGCTCCCAGTTATGCAATTGTTGGACGTGTTTTCAGTTTTACTGATTGTGGTGTATTATAAGGTGGGAGAGCAGCTGCTAAGTTCTCTCTGATGTGGTCAAATAGCCCAATGTCGATTTGTATTTTTAGCTCTGTGTATTTTAGTCAAACATTCCAGCTGAACAAATTATCCCACTCTTTTTGGAAAGTTATTCCGTGGCGACCAATTAATATTCCCATCCCTTTCCCACCAAGTCCTGCATTGATTGGGCAATAATTTAATTTAAAACGTGTGTTCTGATCGTATCACATGTTCTGCATCTCTTCGGTAGTTGGAAGTTTAAGTACACCTTTGGGCCGATCCAAAGCTTTAGAGTAACAGCAAGAAAACAGGTGCAAGCGTCCACCTGGGAACACTGTGTCGTAATGTCAGGGGTGGAAAGGAGAAAAAATATTTAGATTTCGCACATAGAAATCAAACACTACATAGCTTTATTGTTAATCGTTATTGTTAATTTTTTTTTTTATCTCAAGCTCCAGCTTTGAAAAAGTCTCTTGAGATGAAACGCGTCAGCCTATACATAATGCCATTCCTAACCACTGCGAACATCAAGATCCACTTTCACATCACTTGGAGGTTCTATTCATATCTTGTTTATACCATACTGGACTGGGGCGTAACTACAGTGGCTGCAAAGAGTGTGGCTGCTGCAGGACCCGGAGGGCTGAAAGCTTAAAACAGCACTTGGCGCTCCATGGATGAGTGTATGTATGTATAGCGCTGTAGCGCTCATTCATGGAGTGCCAGATGCTGTTTTAAGGTCTCAGTCTCTAACAGCTTCTATCAGGCAGTGGTCCCACCAAGCTCCGCCCCCCAGTCCCTCCTAGCCCCATATAGTCCCACCCATCCAGACTCAGGCCCCACCTCCTTGCTATGGGGTCTGAGTCTGTCACCTGATACAGGACTTTTTTCTACAGAACGTTTCAACAGACTCTTTACCAATCATTCATTCATTCACCTATGGACAGGTGTTTCCACTCTCCAGACCACAGAAGGAAAGTAACAGGATAAGCTAGCTATTCTCATATCACCTGCGCGGGGACTTTGATTCTGGAGGGAGGATCTGCTAACATTTACTTTCCCTTGGTTTGGCTAATTATTGTTAAGATCGGTGCCAGGATGACACCTATTTAACAATTTAACATTATAGTTAATAGATTATAGTCACTACTATACAATACAAACAGCATCCTAGTGTCCGCTATACAATTCCCACTTTATCCTATAAACTGCCACACAATATAGAATATCCCCATCATGTGTCTCCAGCTCCCAGTATTCCCCATCATGTGTCTCCAGCTCCCAGTATTCCCCAGCATGTGTCTCCAGCCCCCCAATATTCCCCATCATTGTCTCCAGCTTCACCATTATTCCACATCATGTCTCTCCAGCTCCCAATAGTCCCCTTCTAATTCCTATATGTTGCTTACCTTTAAAGTCTTCCCTCCTTCTGACTGTTGCTCTCCTCCATGCTGGGCTCTGAAGTCAATGACTCTGATGTAAATTTAGGTCATGCCAGCTTCATTCATTGATACACAGGAGGAGGGTAGTAACACTGCAGTGAATGAGCACTGCTGTTAAACACTGTAAGGCACTCTCACCAGAGTGGTAAGAGCACCTTACAATGTTTAATAGGTGTGTCCATCACAGGTGGCAGCCCAACGCTGGGGACCGGGGAAATGAGCATCTCTCCAGCCTGGTGTCATCCTGCCCTGCATCCCCCCTTGGACCACATTGCATCGTCCCTGATATTAAGACATGTCAAAGAACATTGAACCTAGTGTGTTATATGTCTGTATGATTTTTTTTCAGGTCCACAATTATTCCAGGATCAAAGTGACCTAAAAGAACTCCTTGAAAACCTTCACCAAAATACACATGCCAAAAAAAGGAAGAATGTAGAAATCATGTGGTTGGCGGCTACTGTGAGTTATAATTGCACATTTTTCTTTCTAAGTACAACCAGCTTATAGCTAGAATTATGCTTAAATAGATTTAACAATAAATGGAGAATGAACAGTTGTCTAAAGCTGGATGCACAGTTTTATGTTTTCTTCACCTCCTGAAAAAATTATCTGATAACCGAGGAAACCGTAAAGAGTGTTTATACTGCCTGGTAATTGGGCCACTGGCCCCCCCCCCCCCAGTATTCCACTCATGTGTCTCAAGCTCCCAGTATCCCCATCATGTGTCTCCAGCTCCCAGTATCCACCACCATGTGTCTTCAGCTGCCAGTATCCCCATCATGTCTCTCCAAGCCCCTCAGTATCATTATCATGTGCCTCCAGCTCCCAGTGTTCCCATCATGTTTTTAGCCCTCCCCCCAGTATTCCGATCATATTTCCATCCCTCCCTCCAGTATTCCCATCATGTCTCCAGCCCCCCCAGTATTCCCATCATGTTTCCAGTCCCCTCCAGTATCCCCATCATGTGTCTCCAGCTCCCAGTATCCCCATCATGTCTCTGCAGCCTCCCAGTATACCCATCATGTGTTTCCAGTCCCGCATTATTCCCATCATGTGTCTCCAGCTCCTAGTATCCCCATCATGTTTCTGCAGCCCCCCAGTATCCCCCATCATGTGTTTCCAGCTGAAAATATCCCCATCATGTCTCTGCAGCCCCCTTCCACCTTTTGCTTTACATTACTCACCTTTGCTGTGTCCCTCTTCCGTTCCCCTCTCTCCTCATTAGCAGCTCCTGTTGTTTGCTGTGCTCATTGCATTGCTATTGTGCGGTGTATATTGGTTACATTGGGCTGCAGTGTGTAATTAGTAAGGCAGGGTCCATGCATACATACAGTAAGCCCTTACTGTATGATTTAGGTACCTCCCACAATGCGCAGTCACTCATGCATGGCGACCAGTCCCAGCCGCCACCAGAAAGTCATCCGGCACATGCGCGTGTCTGGATTCGGTCCATTGGCTTTATTGATCCTCTAGGGCCTTGCAGTGTATTTTCTCTATATTCATATGTAATTGATATGATTTGCCTTTATGTTTATGATTGAGTCGTACCATCTCCATTTATTTATATGATTAAATGTTGTGTTACCTGAGATCAATCGTCCTTTGTTTTGTTTTTTCAGCCATTGTGATATGTTACCGTTATGGTTTTTACCACTTCTGCTGGTCTCCCGTATATCGGATTGATTTAATCAGGGTTAGGCTCCACCTTCTCACAAACAGCTGCGTCTTCCGGAGGTACCAGAGGCCAGGAGCGCCGATATTGTCTTTACTGTTCAAACTCTGGATTAACCCCATTGTGCTGTCTTATATGTATTGAAAGTTTATGCATTTATCTGTTTTTAAGTAAGTAATTAAAATATGAATATGACCAGTCATCTACTATCAATGGGCCTGATCCAGAGCTACATTTCCATTACGTTTCCTAACGTAGCGTATTTACCTTTGGTGCTCTCCTCGCATGTATGTACTTTTGCCTTTTTGCGCTTCCCGAACCTTACTTTAACTTTACACAGTGTAAGTACTGACGTACGTATAAGCAGCGCGTACTTAAAAGCCTAAGCATGCCCCATTTTGTACGATTTAAATGCCTCACCCCACCTCCGAAGCGTAATTACGGAAGTCTTATGGCTGGCACGCACCTTCGTTCATAGTTACGCTGAAGATACGTGACTGGCCCATACTCTCAGAGTTACATTGCATAACATCTGCCGTCTGCAGTAAGTTCTAATGGGCGCTTTTACGCTAGCGGTTAGCGTAAAATCACTCGCGTGCATAGCTCTGGATCTATTCCAATGTTTTACGTAAACCAGAAGTTTTATTTTTCTTTATTTTTTTTTGTATTTTTATTAGCTTTGATTATTAAGCAGCAAATGGCTCACAACTCAGTCACATGCCATTCAGCCAAACATACCTTACCAAAGAATACACAGAGACTTGCATTGCGGCTTATAAAGGTGGCATACTTTTATAAATTGGGGAATAAATTTGAGTAAGGACTGTAGCTTGTGTTCGGGCGATAGACATGTGGCCTAGATAGAAGGTGGAATAATAGCATTAGAGAACAAACTTCTTGTGTCTTTGGTGCCCCCCCAGAGGTCGTTACTAAACATGTAGACAGGAGGCAGCAGACAAGTAACCAACTGGGTGAAATGACATTATTTGAAATACTATTTGAAAGGAAGTAGAGATGTGGCCCATAGCGACCAATCAGATTCTAGCACTCACTTTCCTATTACATGTAAAAAAAATGTCAGCTAGAATCTGATTGGTTGCATCTGCAACATCTCCACTTTTCCTTTAAAATAGTATTTCTTTAGTAGCTTAGTACACATTACAGTACTAATGTGAAATAATCTCTGTAAAGCACAATGTAATCCATATAAAAACTTGTTAATAAAAAAATAAAATACCTGCCCTTTTACTGGGCACTCGGTTTCCCTGTTTTGATTTGAGCAAATATTGCAACTCTTTTGTTAAACTAGCACTAGTACTGCAGAGTTGTATTGTGTTTTACTTAAGCTTGTGATAAGCATCATTCCCCACCACCTTTTTTTAGCTTGTTCTTTATTTAGCCTACACAGACACAGAAATGCTCCTTTTTCTCCTAGAAGGGAAAGATGTGGACACTAGGTGGCGCTGTAAAATGGATTCTAGCTCTAATTCTCACAATTAGTTTCTGTTTTCTGACACAGTTGTGAAAATGACCAAGAAAAACTGTGAAATCTTTGAACATATTATTTTGCTATATAATTACCAGATAATACAAGCATTAAATATTAGTTTAGATACTGTTTGATGTAAAGTGTTTATAAAGGATCATATAATAGATTGGGGTGTTAAAGTGATAACAAAAAAAAGTGCAGATTTCCGATTTTTCTTCATATATCTTCTGCAGCTGTAAGTTACATACAATAAGGGCGGCAGCTCAGAATTCTCTATTGGTCTTCATGCTGGCAGCCATTCACTACACTGAAAGTGGATGGCTGGGTCCACAAGTCCATAATAAGGTGTCAACTACTGATTATTGCCTAAGGGCTAGATTTACTAAACTGCAGAGAGGGAGAAGTGGAGAAGTTGAGATGTTGCCCAAAGCAACCAGTCAGATTCTACCTGACATACTCTACACTGTAATAGGAAATTGAGCGCTAAAATGTGATTGGTTGCTATGGGCAACATCTCCACTTTTCCTGTTCCTTAGTTTAGGATATCTGGTGTCAATTGCTTGTTGTCAGTGTAAGAAATACATTTTCATTAACAAAATACCAACACACAAAACAGTATATACAAAAAATTTATTTCAGGAATACATGAAACTTTTGTGCACAGCACATTTGTATAAAAATAGAAGCATTACATTTTAGAAACAAATGACTGGATATTCTTGTTTACCTACAAATTTACAAACTAAGTTATAAATTAGCACTACTTCAGTATGAGGTATATTTCATTGGTAAGAACATTATGAAATGGCACCATTGTGTGTAGGAAATGAATGTATAAATCATTAGGCGAAAAACAAATAAACTGCAGGATGGATCTGGGGATTTTTCAAAAAATTTACAGAGTTTGACCTATGTGAGCTTTTTTTTCCTCAATATCTGTGGTAAACATTAGTGAGCTGTAGCTGACAGAGAGGAGGCAGCCATTTTGTTTGCTGCAGCCATAGTGGAGAGAATCAATGCTGCTGCCCAACCTGTCCCAGCTAGTTCATCAAAGCTAGGCCCAGTTCATTTGCTCCCTGCTTACTCTGGTAAAAAGTCATTATTTTAATTCAGCGGGATTCAGAGCCTTTTGAACATTATTTTTTCCTTATTTCTTTCGGGAACATGAAAAGCCATTCCAAAGGCTCTTAGTAATTACTAAGCTACATTCTCATTAACACTGGTTTATCCCACAAGGTGGTGGACCCCACTCACGTCAGCAAACAGCCACTGCATGATGTAGACTGCATATTTTAATTACTGCCTCTCTATGGACACTTTGCAAATCAGCTTCTGTAACAAAAATACAGTTTAACAAGAAAACATAAATAAAATGTAACTGACAGAAATATTATCAGATTCTAGGTATAAAGTTAGTTAGAATCTGTACTCCAGTGATGTATTATATTTTCAGTATTGAGGGTCTCTAACATGAATGTGCCTTCAATAAGGTCAGGTAAAAATATCTAGGAGATAGGACTCTCCAGAAATTCTTAATGGCGCATCACGGAAATATGACAGTGGAATTGACTAATTATGGCTTTGATTCCCAGGAGGAAACTTGTTAATGCAAACCTGACCTTTACTCTGGGCTGTATATTTTTAGGTGGTCTAAATAGGTTCGTCATAGAGTGGGACAGAATAACTGGGAAGGTCTGAGAGAGCATTGCAGGAACATGTCAATGGGAACTGTCCGAGCCCTATTATAAAGGAGAGTTACTAGTATAAGTATGTATAAATATATACTTTCATATTATTTTATATATAAGTATGACTAGTAATTATCTTGTATATCAGGACTTTTATACTCTTAAACTCTCTTTTATACAGGAGAATATGTCCCAGCAGTAAACCTGTTGTGTAAAACAAAATGTTAACATTTTAGCTACACAGATTTGCTACTTTAAAGGCTTTTTCTACCATAGGTGGTCTTATGTTTTCCTGAAAGTGATAACTGCAATATATTTTTTTTTAAATTGACAACTGTTCTGGAGTTCCGTTCAGCACGCCTGGTCTCCTGGGAGAGTGGGCTGCTCTCCCGCATTACACCTGAAATGAGACCTGCTGCTGTGATTCACTGAAATTTGTGTCATCAAGCCCATAATGTAATGGGTATTAATGCTGCAATTCATGATTAAATGCATCACTGTGGCTCAGGCTTCCTACTGCTATGCCTCAGTCTCAACCAATCAAATTTAAATAATGGTAAGTATGATGGGGTGTAGTTCACCGCTTCGACAGATCACTTTGCGGCAATACAGCGATGACTGTCGTCACTTTTTGGCAGTTTCCATATAGACAACGCTGTTCCTGCAACTGTTGTCTCTACTAAGAGTCCAACAGCAGCAGGTAAGTTTTCTTGATCTTAACCCTAACCAACCCCTTCTCGCAACCTAACCTTAAGCTCTTCTAACCCTAACCTTAACCCTCCCCTCTCCACAGCCTAACCTTAAAATTCCCCTAAGCCTAATCATCCTCGTTGCACAACACTGTACCCGTTCCGAGATTGAAATATTCTTTATTAAAATGCTTTATCAGTGTCCAAAATGAGCCATCGCAACGGCAATTGCATCCCGTATGATGTGTGTGTACTGAAGCACTATCCTTGCCCCTAACTCTTCTGCACAAATTCATACGCATTGTTGCATCTAGAGTAAATATCCTATACACCTCTCTGCATAGCCATCCTACACACCTGCCATGATTTGCTAGCTTCTATTTCTTTGTCAATGACTTCTTCCCAAGACATCCACCTGAACTCAACATATTGCTTGTCACCCACAATATATTCATGGAATGACTGTCTAGGAGGAAGAACCACGCATATATATTTCATATCAACTATTAGGTATTACATTTAATCAGCATGGGCCGGATTCATACCTGTGCACAGAGATCTGTCAGTCTGCAAAAAAAAGAAGGATGGTCTCCCCTGTCTCTTGGGTCAGTTACGATGCATTCTTAAGTCACCTGTGCGGATCAGCGGTCCGTTCACCCCCAGATTCGCGCTGTAGCACTAAAATCCATCCTCACTGTAAAATTTAACTCAAGCCCGCCCACCCCACGGTGGTCAGGTGGGCGGAGGGGATGTGCCACTCTGTCGGATGGATCTTCCGACGTACAGAACTAAGTTCCGTATGCCTGGAGATCTCTTGAGGAACGTCTGGAATGTGCATTCTGCACCTGGGTGCAACGGCACCGGGAGCCATGCTGATACAAGGGCCCACAGCCGCCATCATCACACCGCCAAAGCTCCCCATCAGATTTTCTGGGATATCATCAGGGCCAAAGCATAATTTTTGCACCTGGGCCCACAGCTCGCTAATTCCGCCTCTGATTCATTATATTTTTATTTCTATAAAAAATGGTCTAATGAAGCGTTATACGAGTTTATAAGAGTTGTTATGTATGTTCATTTAAATATTGAAATGTATTAGTTTGTTTCGAATAAGGGTAAGGTTGTTCCTAGTGAACCGAGGTCAGCGATGGCACAACATGACCATAATATACCAGTATTGTCATTGGCATCTCAACTATTTCAGGACCTCATGCAAATGTGGAAATAATGAACCAGCTTAAGATTAGTGACTTCACACATCACTGGGTGGTTAGTTGTTATTCCATTGTATTAATAAGCCTAGCACAGGAATGATAATAATGCCAGACAGTTTATAAATACCCCCAAAGAATAACATGTCAGTACCTTTTTGAGAAAGATAAGAGTTTGGCAATCATAACTCAAGACTAGAAAACAGAGGCAATAATGTTATAGATTGAAGGTGGAGGAATTCTGGGCCCCGGTACAGCTACAGGGTAGGTGTAAGGGGAGGGTGATGACTACATTTATAGAGTGAGAGATTGAGAGGGAGCCACCAGGTGGGGACAGGGTAAAAGGGTAGCAGAGGGGAACAAGAGGGTACGTAGTGAGGGGGGGGGAGTGCTGGAGGGATCAACACTAGGATGGAGGGCCCTTCTCACGTGAGCTGACACAGAGTAGTAGGGATGAATTACAGAAGACATAAGGAGGAGGAAGGAAGTGGACTGCTGGTGTGAGCAGAGGAGAGGGGGAAGGAAGGAGAAGAAGGGACAGATGTAGGATGCAGTGATGATGTTAAGTGTAGGAGGGGCAGGCTAGCCTGAACAGGTGCGTTTGAAGACCTGAAGTGTAGGGGTGAGTCTGACTGAAGAAGGGAGGTCATTCCAGTGCAGAGGTGTAGCACGGGAGAAGTCCCGGACTTGGGCATGAGATGTGGTGATCAGTAGGGAGGTCAGACGGTGGTTAGCATAATGGAGAGGACGGGAAGGGGTGTGCATGGAGATGAGGGAAGAGATGGCAGCATGCATTAAGAAAATTAAGTAAGCAAAAAGTAGACAACAGCTGCAAGAAAAAAATATATCAAATGAAAAGTTATCAACTGAAAAAACAAATAATTAGTGGCAATCAAGACCAGTGCAGGCCCAGATTCCCCGGCATACCCACGCCTATGTAATTAGTACCCCATACCTCTTTCCATCTTGGCACCCCTGATAGAAAGTGGAATGTCAGGGACATGTAAGGAACAATAAGATTTATATGGGAGAGCAATGCTAGACACACTCCCTAGCTACAAATGTCTCACAACAGATTTCAATGGGGCAGTGATTTACGAGTGTGTTTTCGATAGAGCCGTTCGCTCCCATCCAGTTCCAAACTGGCTGGGATATCGATTGCTTATGCCTTGATGAGTCCTAGCAATCAATCCCCGGAGCACGGGACTCGCAACGTGAATTACATACCAGAGCATGTTTTGCACTTCTGCAAATGACCATTAATCTCTTCACCTTATATAATATCATAGGTCAAGTTAGCTAACTAACTTTGTAAGATTAAAACATGTAAATAACATTAAAAAAAATAGACGTTCCGGTGGTTTTTTTCCATATATATAACCTTGAAATATACAAACTTAGGCCCGTATTCAGAGTACTGGACATATAACATATACAGGGGCGTAGGGAGGGTGGAGCAACTGGAGCTCGAGCTCCAGGCGCCAAACGGACCAAGTGGCGCCGCAGGAGTCCGGCAGCTGTCAGATCTCTGACAGTCTGCCGGCTCCAGGCACACTGATTAAGAATCAGTTTGTCTGGAGCCGGCAGACTGTCAGAAATCTAACAGCTGCCGGACTCCTGCGGCCAGATTACCCAGCTCCATGCGTGT
>WWET01000163.1:139637-166960 GCA_011038615.1 Limnodynastes dumerilii | reverse complement strand
TACTGGGGCGCTGCAACATACCCGTGCTCCGGGCACCATGGCAGCTAGCTACACCTCTGAACATATACGTCCGGTGTTTAGCGATTTTTACTACTGCGCATGCGTAGTTGTTTTTTAATGTAATCTACGTATATTTTTCTTACGTAGATTGCATAAATGCGGTCTGAACGCAATCTACTTAAGAAAAAGATACGTAGATTACATTAAAAAATCACTACGCATGCGCAGTAGTAAAAATCGCTAAACACCGGACGTATATGTTATATGTCCAGTACTCTGAATACGGGCCTTATACTGTAGCTATTCATATTTTTTTCCAAATGCCCCCTTAACACTATTACTGTCATACAGAACATCCTTTAAGCTTCCTGTCACAGAACACATTACTGGACTGTATTCACACCTAAGAAGCTCTGGCGTAATTTTCCCAACGTAACTACTGCCCATGCTCAGAGGTACATTTCTGCAATCTACATACCAGTTAGGTACGTAGATTGCCTCCGTGCGGTCTTTAAAGAGTAGTTTAAGAAAAAGGAGGCGTGCTTATGCTGCCTCGGGGAGTGTTTGGCTAGAAGTGATCTGTCCGCACCTAACTCACTCTTAGGTGTGAATACGGTGCACTGTGTCACTACCCCGCCTCATGTAAACTTACATCTCTCTTCGTCACATTTTCAATCCTTCAACAAATTTATCTTTCTATTTCATTTCACAAACTCATTGCAAAAATTCACCACCTATTAGCCTTATTCACCTATGCCATCCATGCTTACATGTGAGTATACCAACACCTTACTAAATCATTGTGATTTTTAAATGTCAAATTTGGATTGTCATTAACCTCCAAAGGTGTGCGATGAATAGTGAGTAATTAATTGCCGCTCTGGCAATCACTATTTAGTAAGTTACACAGCTGACAGCAGAAGGACGTGATTCTGATATATTTTGGCACAGATATACTGCCAAACGTTATCATTTTAACTGCTCTACTCGTGTGCTGAGCTCTGCTCCGCTTTACCTGTTAGTGTTAGGATTAGGGTTAGGAATTTCGGTTAGGATTAGGATTAAAGATAAGGGGCCTGATCCCGACCTACGATCATGAAACACTCGTGTGCCTAGCGTATTTACGCCAGCGTACCTCCGATGCACTCCTCTAGGCACTCACCCTGTTCGTACTTACTTTTGGCGTCTTACGCTGAGCAAACCCTATTCTAACTTTTCCACGTGTAGCCGCGGCCATCGTAACGCTCCTTGCGTAGTTACGATGCTTAGCACGCCCCTACTGTACAATTTAAATGGCTCACCTCGCCCTCGGTGCGTATTTACGGCTTTCGTATGGCAGGGACGTGCCCTCGAGCGTAGTAACGAATCTGGCACGCTCAAGGCCCACACTCTCAGACTTTCATAGCGTAACATGAGTGTAACATCTGCCCCGAGCATGCGCAGTAAGTACAAATCTCCATTTTTGCGCTTACGACCATCGTAACAACGCACCCGAGCGTAGGTCTGGATCAGGCCCAAGGTTAGGATTAAGATTAAGTAACAACTCTGTCTAATAGAAAATAGCCAGTGAGTGAATGCTGACGACAGTTTAGTGTTGGCATGTTCACATTCAACAATTCAGAATATCAAGTCACCAAAACCCATCCTAGTAATAGGTAAAAGTGGGCATTTCTGGGTTGAATAAGCAGGGTTTGTGTGGTAGGGGCTCTGGGCCTGATCCAGACAGGCAATTTACGCACACGGCATGCCTAAATCTGGCTGTAGACCCCCCCCCTCCTTGTCTCTCCCCTATTTTTCCCTAATTCCCAATCTACTATTTCTGTGTTTTTGGGATTTAACTGTTTAATATTTGGAACTGTATTGAAAATGTGCCTGATAGACTATGTCTGCCTCTCGTTGGTGGATATGCTCTCTGTTTATCCTTTTTATGCCTGGCATTTCATGTATTTGTTAACAATAACAGGTTTTCCCAACTTTTCTCTTTTCTGTACCCCTTCCCCCGTAATAACTTGAAAAACTCATAATGAGCAGCACCTGTGGAGCTCTTAAAATGTGACAGTTAGTGATGAACACACCTGTGCTCCAGCAGTGACACCTGGAAAACATGCACTGTTAGTAGTCCCTGAGGACTGGGGTTGGAGAATACTGTTGTACGGAACTCCGTATAATAGCACGTGACATCTCTACACAAGCCGAATATACGTATTATGGGTGGAGGGAGACATTTAAATTGTATAGTATGGTTAGGCACTTATGTACGACAAGGTGAACGCACAGAGATACGCAAGGAAAAGTTAAGTCAAGGTTCTGAATACGTAAGTTACGTACGTGAGAGAGGAGTGCCAGGGGAAGGGCATTATCCTAAGAAGTGTGTAACTTAAGTATTGCTTGTATATGTAAAACAATCTTAGGTCTGGATCAGGCCCTATGTTCCAAGCTGGGAATAAAAATGTAGGGATTTAAGACTATTTATTTGGAATGCCAGCCTGACCTGAATAATTACCCAAACAACACAAATTTTTCTCTATTATCATAAATAATATCACTTTACTTTCCAAGGACTGGATACAGACTAAGGACTGGATTCACACTTATGTGTGAGATCCGTAGGTGCCGATACACGTGTATCCGCACCTACTTCTCCGGTCCCCGCCCCCGTTTCTAGGTACCCATCGGCACTTCTGAGTGCCATAGGCAACCTTAACTCCCTGTGCGCATTTTCCCTCTGAAGGAGGGAAAATACGTTCGGACAATCCCCATCTCTCCCTCCTAGCCTAATTTATACCCCCCCCCACACACACACACACTTTACCTAATTATCCCCAGAGACTACCGTGACACACCTCCTTTCACTTAAAAAACTACGTGCGGTCTTTAAAGAACGCACGTAGTTCATCTACATGCCTAAGGGCTACATAGATTGCTTAGTCTCAGTGACCACGCATGCCCAGTGGCCAAAATTGGCCATTTTTGCTTCTTCGGTGTGAATTCAGTCCTAAAGAGGCATTTTCTGATTGCAAGGATCATTAAAAAGCCTGCATGTGGACATGGCACATGTGCACCACAATTTGAGTATGGATCTAGACCCAGACTTCCATATTGATTTGAACTGCAATATATTTCCGATGGTGGGGCGGCGTCCCGTGAGCGCAAGTGGGAGGTATTTAAGCTGTACAGTGGGATTGTGCCCAATGCACGCAGAACTATCTAGACTTCAGAGACATCCTTTTAAGTGAAGATCCGAGAGAGGGGTTAGTGGCCTTCCCTCACGCACACGGAAGGCTGGATCCCGCAATCCCTGCTCTTGCTAAACTAGGAGCATACATAGACCAAAAGGAGGAGATTGTCTATTGACATCGACAACAAAGGAGCAGATTCTATTCTGTGCATGTGCATCATATAATTTATGTTGCAGCAAGGAAACATATGTGACGTTCGGCTACTGTAAGACAGGGACAGACGCACTTCACTCCTAATCCAATCATCGCGTAGAACTGAATAAGCCCCAAAGATACATTTCCATGAAGTTAATTCAAGTGAATATCAGTATTGGACCAATGAAGCAATGACCCCACTACATTCAAGATGAAATAAAAAAATGGGATATCTTCATTATTAAAATAATGTATCCAGGCCTCCCTACTGGTTAGGGTCCGAATCCAGAAATCTGCTTTCACCTTGGACAGAACTCTGTCTGGAGTTGCAGTGGAGTCCCGTTATCGGATTGCCGTGCAATCCTAAGGTCCGCACGTGTAAGGGGAGACCACTCCCCCTGGTAAGTACAGACCTCGGAAAATCCTTAAATTCTATTCATCGGCCTCACAGAAAATGGAGCCAGTGCGCAACTGAGATGGGATCGGTGTGTAACCAAGCCCATACTGAACAACTTGAATAAGGCCCCCACCCCCCTTTCCACCCTGCAAACATGCTGCTCGCATGGAGAAACGATCCACCCTGCTGTCATAAAGGCATCCAGCACAAAGGCCTGGATCCTGAGAACGTTTTCTGCACGTTTTCTGAAGACCTCTTCTGCATTGAGGTTCCTCATATATGTAGAAGAGAGGAAGACAGAGCACTCACTGGAAAAGAAGCCCACAGAGGATCGCCAAAGACAGGTAAATCCTATTTCCAAAAGGAAGATTGCCAGACTTTGACGAGGAGAAGGACGAATCCTGTTAATCTCAGTGTCCCCATGTAGACTATGGGGACTCATTTTTAAATAGCTTAAAAAAAAAAAAAATCTCCTGGACTGTCCTGATACTATGGGCAAGACACATTTAAAACTGGAATTCCCAAAAAAAATGCTGAATAGAATGGACACCCATCTATAAAAACATTTGCACAAGTGTATTATAAACAGGATTAAATGCATGCAATAGCTGTTCTAGAATGTAAAATCATACCCCATTCACATCGCCATCCAAAACACAGGTAAACCTGGGTTATTTCTGGGGCAAGCTCCAACTGCTTGGGTTGAGCTGTGGTGTGAACAGAGGTGGAACTACCATTGGTGCAACGGCACTGAGGTCATGCTGATACAAGGGCTCACAGCCGTCACCACTGCACCTCTGAAGCTCTCCACTGGGTTACCTGGGATGTCATCAGGGACCAAAGCATATTTTTGCACCTAGCCCACAACTCACTAGTTCTGCCTCTGGGTGTGAAAGGTCCTGGGGTCCTCGACCTGGGTCCAATGACCCAGGACAAGGACACAGGAGAAAAGAAGGGTTTTTACCTGGGCTTGACCCAGGGAGGAGTGCAGAGTGAAAGGTGTGACCTGAGGTTATCAAGCAACAATAGTAAACAAATTACAGTGTGATGACTCCCACTACTGCCAGGGCAGACCCAGGTACCGGAATTTCCCAGGTCAACCCTGCAGTGTGAAACAGGGTCTGGGACCCTGAGATGATCTGTTGACATGGCAATATTCCGGGTTCACAGACCCCGGATATTTCTGGGGCAGAGATGTGAATGCAGCATAATGCTATATTTCCATAGTCCTGCAGTTATGTTTCCTTTGATAATGTTTTGAAAATACATATACCCTGAGAATATCAGGCTCCTGCAATGGCCTCCAAATATGCTAGTAAGGTATAACAGTCATATAAATCACACTCATTCTAGTTACATCAGAAGATTGAATTCTTTAACAGAAAGGAACAGCTCTGTCTTGCACCAAACTATATATTGTACTTACTTAATTATTTCCAGCTATTTTTGTCACCGTTTCTTATATGGTTTTCAGAAACCATATTCATTAAGTATACTGAGATGCGGCCATAAAAAGGTCTTTATCACTCTAGCAATTAATGCAACGAGAAGCATTCATCACAATTATGAGAGCTACTTTGTAACAAGTACAAATATGTAGTATTTCCTAGTAACCAATCAAACATTAGCTTTCACCAGCAGCAACATCCTTACTTGTGATTGGTTGTTGCTGTGAATTACTCCAAATGGCAGCTTCTAGTGACGGCTGACCTATTTTCCTTACACAAGAGCAAATAAGAATGTTACCACATGACATTTACTGCATGTGCCATGTTTGACATTAAAATAGGAAAATGATGGGGGATGGGGGTTGAAGCACCTAAGACAAGGTCTCTAAATATAGATAGAGGCACCATAAATAATACATAGCTCATTTTTTTTTACATGATGGACTTTCATTTGATGTAAACAATATTTTCTCATGGCAAAGAGATCACAATAACCATAGTTATATGACATTCACCAAACCTTCCACATAAATAAATAAATATAATATCATAGCAATCTGATTCCAGTATCATAAAACAATATATTTAATAAGATCCTGTATCAAAAGGGTTTTAAAATATCCTTGTTAGAAGCAGATTTTATGTGTGTGTGTGTGTGTGTGTGTGTGTAAAAGTGACAAGCTTTGTTTTTTAAATAAATTTACTAGTAATTATGAGCTGGATCCAGACTTAAGCAAGTGCTTGAACTTAGTTACTCCTGGGCTAAACCATGTTGATTGCAGGGGAGTCTTATTTCATCTGTTGCAAACAGTATTAGAGATGAGAGGTGATGTTTCCTATCCCAACTCTAAATAATAGCGTGATAGTAAAGCTGGTCAGTATCTGTGTGCAGTAAGCAATTCAAAGATATATCCCTGTATGCAAAGAATACAATTACCTTGACTCCCCCTGAAATCAACATGGTTTAGCCCAGGAGTAACTCATTTTAAGCATTTATTCAAGTCTGGATCCAGCCCTATAAATATAAAATCCGTTGTTACAAGTAGATATACTTATTTTTGTATTCTCTCCCCATTAGTTTCGATCAAGCAACAGTGGGGCTGATCCAAATCTTGGAGTAATTGTGCCAAAAGGTGCAATTTTCTACCTGGACAAACTATGTTGCAATGTGAGGGGTGCAAATTGATAAAATTTTTATGCATGCAGGGTAAATATTGGCTGATTTTAATTATTGCACACAAACAGTTAACAGCTTTTTTTAGCCCTTATTTATAGTTGAACTATATAACATTGTCTCCAAACATGGTTCAACATGGTTTTACCAAGGTGTAGATTTGCTCCTTTTTTCGCTGTTACTTCCAAATCTGGATCAGCCCCAGTCAGTTTATATGTATGACCTATAATAAGAAGACGGTGTAATGTAAAGGTGGTTACTACATATGTAATGGAGGATGGGTTACAACCACCTATAAAATTATTTTATGCACCTTGCAGCGTCAACCAATAGAATCACAGTGAAGTATAAACTACATTTAAATCATTAATGTAATCTCTAGTGTTCCAGGGGTGGGCGGGGCTTGATGAAATAAAGTCCCGCCCATCCCTTGTAACTAGGGATTACAAGAGATATTGGTAGCTGGTCGGGACTTGCGGGAGCTTTGCCGGCTCTCCGGGTGAACTGCCCAATTTTCAGGAGTCTCCTGCACTTCCCTCCTTATGATAGCCTGAAGTGAAACTGTTACTGAAATATGTGAATGTTACCATTTCAGGTTTCATGGCTGTTTTTCCAGACCCATTTTAATTCCATCTGGCAAAATCAGGGCAGTATCAGCAATTTTGCAGTACATGTACCTTCTCAATTTTTTTAAATGTCTTTGCTGTTCAATAATCCCCAACAACAATGTAACCTGTTCAATTTAATAGAATACACCACATTGTTGTTTAAAATTCCAAATATTAAATAGTATTAATAGGAAAATGTTGCTAATAGAAGTCATGAATTTATGTGTCGCATTAAAACCTCAGAGATAGATTTAGAACATTAAGTAAATTTAGGACATGGAAACTTTATGTCTACAACCTGTTTTTGTTTAACCTACTAAACTCTATCCTTCTTTCTACCGTCTATGCAGCAGGCCTGACTCAGATCTCCTAAACTGCACAGATCAAGTAGAGATTTAGAATTTAATGAAGAAACCACTGATTTAGCTCTAAGCTAGGCCTCTTTAAATTCACTGTTATGTTATGTGGTTATTGCATGTGAGAAAATAGAACATGGTTCAATCATGGTTCCTGTGTATGACAGACCCTCCAACATAACTCCTTCCATTAGGTACAAAACGTTCCGCTCCCGAGCTTCCAACCGTCACTCACCAGGTTTTAATGAATTAACTGATGTTTAAAACACAGGTGGTTACCATAGTAACTGATTGGTAATGTTGGAGGGCCTGCAATGTATTTGGACCAGTTATCTGGCTACAATCAAATCATATTTGGCCATCTCTCCCAACAGACTCCCATATTTTGACTCCGGAGAGAGCAGGCCACACTCCTGCCTTTATCAAACGTTGTGAAGCCCGGCCACTAATTTTTTAAGATGTCTTCCACAGTATTGTGACGCAGTGGGCGGGACCTGTCCCTGTCTTCAGATATTTTACAGCAGCCCCTGAATTTGCGTTTATCTACAGTGCAGAGATACCAAATAATTGATCAAAATGTAAAGACATTTTTCATTCTTGTTAAATCGCTACTTATAGGATAAAAATAAATTAAACACATAGGTAATATGCATAGGTTAAATCACCTTCTTCACATGTTAGCTTTAGAAATATGTCAATCCAGTGACGCAATGTGATTATAACGTAACAATACACATTCGCAGTTACATGCAATGCAATTCTGAGTTGCGAGGTATGGGAAGTGTATATCTTATATGCTTCATATAAAATTCAGGGCCTATATTTTTATTTTTCCAATTGAAAAATAAAATTGTATAAGTCCTTTGGAAAACTGAGCTTCCAATACTTGTCCTCTATCCGTCAGGGATAAAATAAATTTACTGTACTAAAAATAGCACATTTCTCTGCCATTCACCTTCTGTCTGTGTAACCTGGTAAGCCGATTACAGGGTGCATGACCCGACAGGAACATCTCCATCCAAATATACATATATTCTGTAAAAGGATTACTGTTTTACCTGGGAGATTGTTCTCATGTGCAAAATTAATATACTCGTTCTGAATTATTTCACATTCTTGGAAGAAAATGTGTGACTGTCATGGCCGGTGAGATTTTAGTTCCTCTTTTAATTTTCCCGTACTTGCTTAATCCGAGATAAGCGCCGCGATACATTGTGGACTCATAGGCGTTATAGTTGTTGGACAGCAGGATTTCCGTAAACTTGCATTCATCCTGAAACGAAGGCTGGAAAAGAAGGGAGGGTTTGTTAAGCATTATATACACTGATTATCTTGATATATACGGTTTAAGGGGGTGTGGTTCCCTGCTTAGAAAATCCATCTTGCAACAGATTACTTTGTGGCAGTGAGGTGCTGACTGCCGTTAGTTTTTGTTAGTCTGCCCTCAGAAAAGATGACTGCCGCGATCGCACGATTTTCCTCTCTCCGCAAGCTAACCCTCCCTTAATCCTATCCATCCTCGTTATGCAGCCTATACCTAACCCTCCTCTCTCTGCAAACTAACCCTCCCTTAATCCTATCCATCCTCGTTATGCAGCCTATACCTAACCCTCCTCTCTACGCAACCTAACCCTCCCTTCATCCTAACTATCCGCATTATGCAGCCTATACCTAACCCTCCTCTCTCTGCAACCTAACCCTCCCTTAATCCTATCCATCCTCGTTATGCAACCCATACCTTACCCTCCTTTCTATGCAACCTAACCCTCCCTGTCCTGCAGCCTAACTCTAACCTAAATGGGTATATCGTCAAATATGGGCAATTTAACATAATATTCAGTTTGGAATGTAGATTTTTCAGTTTTATCAATTTTATATTTCAGTCTGGAATGGTCCAGTGGAAATTAAGATTTCGGCTACTTCATTCTCTTTGTACAGGTAAAAGCATCCCGCTTTAAGAACCCAGCTACATGAACTGCTTTAAAGACAATATCATGGAATGTATCATAAATAAGATGGCAGGAAGGGCTCTCTGGGGGCATCTACCCCTGGGCCTGTCCCACATTCGGCTGTGTCTTTGGGCCATCTTAATTTGTGGGACAAGATCCAGTGGGCATTTTCCATTTGAATCGAAACATTACGTTTTTGCAAACTGCACATACACACACATCCGAGCAACACAATCAGAGGATCCAGATAATTCTATACATTTAACTTATACACAAAACATAAGCAACATTTCTGTATCTGTTGTAGTGCTCTTATTTCGATAAGGTTCCCGTTCTGGTTAGGGTTAGGCTCCGGAGAGGGGAGGGTTAAGGTTAGACTTTAGGACGATAATGGTTATGGTTAGTGGAGAGTTAGGGTTAGGCTGTGGAGAGAGAAGGGTTAGATTTAGGGACGGGTTAAGTGTTGGATAGGGTAAGGCTTCAGGATGAGGATTAAGGGAGGGTTAGGGTTAGGTTACACAGAGGGGAGGGTTAACGTTAGGCTGTAGGATAATGATGGTTAGGGTTAGGGAATAGTTAGAGTTAAGGGAGTTTTAGGGTTAGGCTGCGGAGAGGGAAGGGTTAGGTTTAGGGGCGGGTTAGGGGTTAAGCATTATATACACTGATTATCTTGATATATACGGTTTAAGGGGGTGTGGTTCCCTGCTTAGAAAATCCATCTTGCAACAGATTACTTTGTGGCAGTTAGGTGCTGACTGTCGTTAGTTTTTGTTAGTCTGCCCTCATGAAAGGTGACTGCTGCGATCGCACGATTTTCCTCTCTCCGCAAGCTAACCCTCCCTTAATACTATCCATCCTCGTTATGCAGCCTATACCTAACCCTCCTCTCTCTGCAACCTAACCCTCCCTTAATCCTAACTATCCTTGTTATGCAGCCTATACCTAACCCTCCTCTCTCCGCAACCTAACCATCCCTTCATCCTAACTATCTGCATTATGCAGCCTATACCTAACCCTCCTCTCTGTGCAACCTAACCCTCCCTTAATCCTAACCATCCTTGTTATGCAACCCATACCTTACCCTCCTTTCTATGCAACCTAACCCTCCCTGTCCTGCAGCCTAACTCTAACCCAAATGGGTATCTCGTCAAATATGGGCAATTTAACATAATATTCGTTTTGGAATGTAGATTTTTCAGTTTTATCAGTTTTATATTTCAGTCTGGAATGGTCCAGTGGAAATTAAGATTTCGGCTACTTCATTCTCTTTGTACAGGTAAAAGTATCCCGCTTTAGGAACCCAGCTACATGAACTGCTTTAAAGACAATATCATGGAATGTATCATAAATAATATGACAGGAAGGGCTCCCTGGGGGCATCTACCCCTAGGCCTGTCCCACATTCGGCTGTGTCTTTGGGCCATCTTAATTTTTGGGACAAGATCCAGTGGGCATTTTCCATTTGGATCGAAACATTAAGTTTTTGCAAACTGCACATACACACACATCCGAGCAACCCAATCAGAGGATCCAGATAATTCTATACATTTAACTTATATATACAAAACATAAGTAACATTTCCGTATCTGTTGTAGTGCTCTCATTTCGACAAGGTTCCCGTTCTGGTTAGGGTTAGGCTCCGGAGAGGGGTGGGTTAAGGTTAGACTTTAGGACGATGATGGTTAGGGGAGGGTTAGGGTTAGGCTGCGGAGAGGGAAGGGTTAGGTGTTGGATAGGGTTAGGCTGCAGGATGAGGATGGTTAGGATTAGGGGAGGGTTAGGGTTAGGTTACATAGAGGGGAGGGTTAAAGTTAGGCTGTAAGATGATGATGGTTAGAGATAGGGTTAAGGGTGTTTTAGGGTTAGGCTGCGGAGAGGGAAAAGTTAGGTGTAGGGGAGGGTTAGGGTTAGGTTACATAGAGGGTTAAGGTTACGGTTAGGGGAGGGTTAGGTTGTGGAAGGGGAGGGTTAGGGTTAAGAATAAGAAAACTTACCTGTCGCTGTTGCAGCCTTCAGTGGCTTTGCAATGGTGGGAGCCATGTCTTTTAAAGGCAGATTGCCAAAAGCTGACGGCAGTCGGCCCCTCATTGACCACTTGAAGCTGTGAACCACACCTATGTGCCTCCACCCTTTCCCTCACACGGAACGCCCCCCAAAACGCAACTGTGCAGTGCGTTGCTTTCGTGTCTGGACTGCATGCAATTGTGTGGACATACGCAGGAAATATCACGCCAAGATACACTACACGATCAGGCCTATGTTCACCTCTGGATCAGTCCACAGTCTCTATCATTATTTATCTATCACTAGTGGCATCTCTAGGTTCCTTAACACATTATGCCTCTCACATCACTGACTGATACAGCCAGGAAACGCGTCCAGCGTTAATGAAGTGACCTGGCAAGTCTAGTTCAGTTCCACTTTAAATAAGCCTTCTTCAGTAATTGCAGAACTGGTGTAAGAACGAGTGAGGGAACAAGCTGTACTTAACATAAGAACATGCATGAGCCTGCGGTATCCTCGACTGAAGAGATGACTAAGAAGAGCTCTTACATTGAGACTAACTGCACTGTACCTAATGTCTTTCTAGGGACACTGAAATAATCTGACAATGCCATTGCTACTACTCCCCCTGGAGGAAGTAAATATATCACCTCTTCCAACAGCTCTGCTTCTACACCAGGGAGTGCTTCCCAAACATATTTTTTGAGACTTTTGGAATTCATTCGAAATTTTTAAGCTATAGCTCTAAAATGAAATAAAAATAAGCAGCAGTACTTTATTTATAATATACAATAAAACCTTAATATACAAAAAAAATAACGCATAGAATAACCTTGGGCCTATTCCTTATATTTGCCAAGTGGGAATTTTTCGATCACTAGGACCATAAAACACCCTCTTTTGGTTCTGTGCCTCTTACTAGAATCCACGTTTATGCTCCACCCCCTTTTTACATGGGAATGATGTGAATCTTAAGGTATGGGTGAGTTGGCATACCTACCGTTGAGTGAGGGGAGTGGCCTCCCCTCGCCCCCATGCGGTAGTTATAATATCGGACCTCCAC
This sequence comes from Limnodynastes dumerilii, assembly GCA_011038615.1. Classification (NCBI taxonomy): domain Eukaryota; kingdom Metazoa; phylum Chordata; class Amphibia; order Anura; family Limnodynastidae; genus Limnodynastes; species Limnodynastes dumerilii. Next base: position 154,586 of record WWET01000163.1, on the reverse strand, counting down.
TGCAGTTGTCTTGATCTCATCCCTTAATATTTACATTTGGCCTATAAATTTTTCTAAATGTTTGACGCGTGTGATATACTTAAGGTAGGGTCCTGGCCACTGAATGCACGCAGGAGAGCAGGGAGAGAGCCCGTACTCCTGTGCTACGGAATTTTGAATGCCAAAATAGATATAGGTATATAGGTATAGATTTTGGACTTTAATCAGCTTTAATAGCCAGCAATAATGGAGTCAGATAAAGTACTTAAGTCAGCAGGCAAACTGTAGGGGTCTCTCATCCCTCCTGCTGTGACCGACAATCCTGATAGAAGAGGAAGACTATGCAGAGACTGACAGGAGGCCTGTGCAGCCAATCAACTGTCCTGTCAATCTCCGCAGAATTTTCCTCTTTTACCAGGATTGTCAGTCCCAGCAGGGGAGATGAATGGCGCCTTTATGGGGACCTTTCCCCGTTTATTGGGCCATCTGCTGCTGGAATTGATAATTGTGTATGAGTATGGCCTTTACTCCATTCCCTGCTTACCCCATCCGCGTCTCCATCTCTCCAAGCCTCTTAGTCCATGTCTCCGAGCCCTCTCCTACCTCTCTCCATACCTAACCCCAGTTGCTGTTTCTTGCTCATCTTTCTTCTGGCTGACGGCTGGTTCATCCATCTCCTTAGTAATATGCCCTTAGACTTTGAGCTCTGAGCTGGCCCTGGATTCACTGCATCCCTGTGAGTTCAGTGCCACGGTGCATATCTTTATACACCTCTGTCCTTTACGTAAATAAGTATAAATATGTGTGTCTCATCACAGAAGTCTACACAGAACCAATATGTGCCAAAATTACACATTAAAGATTTACATCGGTTCAAATTAGCATCACTCCAAACATGTTAGAAAATCCTGGTCTCCCTGACGCCTTCGCTACCAGACAGCTGTTTCTGCAGGATCCTATCAGAGGGAGACGCGCGCGCTTAAATACCCAGTGTTTTTTTGCCCATACTCTGAACAGTATCACAGGCCAGATAACGCACCCTGAAGAAGCCCCAGAGGTGAAACGCGTAGGTGAAGCCTGTACCTGGAGATCTCCACCATTTAAGTGATACTGACGAGCATGGCTCATAGGAGAAGAAGCTAACCGCATCTGCTCCATCTATACTCACGGCGGCGTGCACACCGCCGCGAGTCCTATCTCTCAGCTAGAACAGCTGCCGCTCACACAACGGGAAGGAGCACAACGGGACCACCCGGTGCAAGGACTCAGGGAGCACCAAGAAGACTTGCAAACGGACCGGCCCCGCTGCTGCACTGGACACCCGGAGTTCCTGTGAGTACATTTACCACACAGTGGTTTGCGCTATCCCAATAATCGCTATTGAAGTCTGTATAAGTGAACCGGTGTACAAATTTATTCACCACGTGTTCAGCAGACTTTTTCTCAATTCTTCTTCCTGAGGCACATCGCCCAACAGCATACAACAGTTGTTACCACCACTGCTGGTCAGCCGTTCCCTGCAGAGACAGGACAAACGGCCTATACTGTGAACAGTAGACTATCTGACTGCTACACTCACCTGCATCTTAAGTGATTGGAGGATATTCCGCTCTGTACAGATTGTCATACTGGCGACTGTTAACTAATGGTCTCCATAGATCATTAGAAATTATTTGTGTATACAGCAGGTTGAGGCTCGCTCCCTGCTGCTTAGATTGTTTATTGTATTTGTATGTACCCAGTGGGTTGAGGACCACTCCCCACTGTACACATTTGAGTCTAGTTTTTTATCTATTTCTACTATTCATTTGTTCATTTATTTTTTATTGTTGATTATTTTTGTTTTACTTACTAAAGATTGAATTTTGGTGTATTTGCATGTTCTATTGAGCAAACTTTTTTGTCATACACACCATAGTTTGGAGATTGCATATTATGTAATAAAATTGCGGTTTACTATTTATATTGTGTTCACTCAATTCTGAATACACCCTGTGTGGATATTGTGGCGCAAGGTAGTAATACATCTATATCATACATCTGGATGGGACAGTTGTGAGGAATGATATAATATTTCTAGTTTTTTTCTCCTCTGGCCAACATTAGGGAATGCTACAAAAGTGAATTAATCATGTCATTGTATAACATGCATTGTACTATTTTACTGGATGTCAGGATAATGTCTTTGTGTTTTCGAAGTCTATCATAATACTTTTGACAAAACCCTACAGCTTGGGCATACTAAACCATTTAGCGTCTCATTAAAATAAACAAATGAACAAGAGATTGACTTGTACTCGTCCAAAATCAATTATGTCTTTAAAAAGATGTTAAATGTCTTTTCCTTACTCATGTCACACACATCTAATTGACATCAAATTTACATTACTGACTACCAATAGCTGCCTGCTTTATTCATACATATTAAATGTCAACTACCTGACCTTTTTTGATTAAAAACGTAAAAGCATTTTCCTTTCGGTTGCACAGTCCCTGCTACGATGGGCTACGATACACAGCAGAAATACTTTTCTTTTCGGCTGTGTCTATTTAGAATAGGGGGCCATTTTAGAAATGTTTTCTATGAATGGGTGAGTGTGCCGATCAGCATACTTGCCCATTCAATTTCGCAGAGGAACTGACTGAAGCTGATGACACTAACCCTCCCTCCCCTGCAGTTACTTTTCGGCTGTGTCTATTTAGAATAGGGGGCCATTTTAGAAATGTTTTCTATGAATGGGTGAGTGTGCCGATCAGCATACTTGCCCATTCAATTTCGCAGAGGAACTGACGCACCTGAAGCTGACAGCTCCGGAGAGGTGAGTATTTTAGTATTGGGGGGGTTATGGTTAGGTGCTTAGGAAGGGTGGGTTAGGGTTAGGACCATAGAAGGGGAAGGTTAGGATCAGGCTGCGGGGAGGGGGATCTTAGGGTTAGGCTATAGAGAAGGGAGTATTAGGGTCAAACTAGGGAGAAGGGAGGGTTAGGGTCAGGCTGCGAGGAAGGGAGGGTTAGGGTCAGGCTACAGGGAAGGGAGGGTTAGGGTAATGGAAGGGGAGGGTTAAGGTTTGAATTAGGGAAGAGTTGGGGTTAGTTTAACCACTCACCTTTCAGAGCTCCAGGGATTGATTGCTATGCCTCTTCGAGGCATAAGCAATCAATATCACAGCCAGTTCGAAACTGGGAGAGGTAATATCACCCTTCTGATATTGTGAATCAGGTCACTTAACACTAGGCATCCCCTTCCCGTGACCAAACCTTAACCCTCCCCTAACCTTAATCCCCCTCAACAGCCTAAACGTAACCCCTCCTAACCTAACCATTCTCATCCCAAATCCCAGCCTTAACCCTCCCCTAACTCTAACAATCCTCATCCTGCAGCCTAACATTAGCTCTCCCCTCTCCACAGCCTAATCCTAAAAAGTGATGGGTACCTTGTCAAAATAAGAACATTCAACATTGTAGTCATTCCAGTGTAGAAACATTCTTTATTTAAAAGCATGGATACAGATGGAATTAAGCTGTTGACTGCATCAATGTTGAAAATGGGATTTATGCAGTGTCAACTACACCTCTTGGTAATTATGCCTGAATCTTTGTGTAGCTGCAACTTGGCGTAAATTCATTCTTCTATGTACAATAACATAATAAGGTTTATTCCTGGAAATTCCCTCTTACAGGTTTGAAATACACTGTTACTGTAATTTAATAGATATGCTTTTAAAGCTCAGGACTGATTACTTCCAAGGCTGCAGAGTTTCTGTCTATTGAGAGTCTATTGGTTAAATGGCATCAACTGTGGACCTGATCCAGATGAAATCCTGTTGATCCAGATTCTAATGCAACTCACTCCTGCGAACGCAGCAGAAGGGTATTTGGGTTTGTGGAAGAGGTGGAGGCCAGGCTGATGCTAGGTATCTCGATCACACGCGATCAGAAAAGGCTGTTCTAGAAGCAGAGGCAGCCGAAAACTCCTTTCCATCTGTCTCTATTTCGAAATACAGCCATTTTACAAATGTTTTTTTTGAATGGGTAAATATGCCGATCAGACAGACCCAGACCCATCGGACCCACCGCAGAGATGAGTAACACTCTCTGGGCACTTTTAGGTTTAGACAAGTGGGGTTGGGAGGGTTAGGATAATAAAAGCGGAGGGTTAGGGTCAGCTTGTGGGTAGGGGAATCTAGACTTAGGCTGTGGGGAGGGGAGTCTTAGGGTAAGGCTGCAGGGAAGGGAGTCTTAGTGTTAGGCTGTGCGAGGGGAGTCTTAGGGTTAGGCTGCAGGGAAGGGTGTCGTAGGGATAGGCTGCAGGGAGGGGAGTCTTAGGGTTAGGCTGTGGGGAGGGGAGTCTTAGGGTTAGGCTGCTCGGAGGGGAGTCTTAGGGTTAGGCTGTGGGGAGGGAGTCTTAGGGTTAGGCTGCGGGGAGGGGAGTCTTAGGGTTAGGCTGCGGGGAAAGGAGTCTTAGGGTTAGGCTGCAGGGAAAGGAGTCTTAGGGTTAGGGTAAGGATTAAGGTAAGGGTTGGGAATAAATATACTCACCTTTTGACGCAGCGTCTTCGGTCTGGCGAGGATTGATTGCTTTGCCTCTTTGAGAAACAGGGTCGTTCTCAGCGGCAACCCTTGACACCCTAAGCAAAGCTTCAGCTCATCCCCCTCCCTTCCCTATTGAGTCACGGCTCAGGTGATTCCTTGCAGATGCTGCTGCAAGGGATTAGCAGCTGGTTTGGGTTTATTTCAGGGATTAGTTGCAGGTTGTGTGTTCTGCAGTGGTCGCCAGCATTAGGGTCCCTGATCACTTAATTAGGAGCTAATTTTATTCATGATTCTACTTATATTGCATTTATGTTGTCACTGAAGCGCTCACACTAACCATAATTACCATTTCTACTATACATTGCAGCAGTGGTTCTCAACCAGTGGTACTTGTGGGGGATAAATGGTATATGTAGAAAATTAGTGTAGGTCTCTGTAGCGATCGTCTTTATTTCAAAAGGGCCATCACTCCCAGCCAGTTCCGAACTGGTTGGGATATCGATTGCTCATGCCTCAAGGAGGCATAGCAATCGATCCCTGGAGCACCGAACACTGTGCTCCGTTAGGTAAGTGAAACCTACCCTTTCCCTAATTCTAACCCTAAGTCTCCCCCCTCTCAGCCTAATCCTAAATCTTCCCCTCCACAGCCTAACCCTAAATCACCCCTCCAGCCTAACCCTAAGTCCTCGGAGAGGATTACCCACCTCACCGGTGGTCAGGTCCGGCATTGTCGCTGGTTTCTTTCCCAAAAATGAATGGGTGAGTGTGCGAGTCACATACTCAGCCATTCTTAAAAAATAAATTCTGCATTGTTACACATTTGAAATAGGAACAGCTACTTTCGGCTCTCCCTATTTTGCAATCTGTAAAATCGCAGCAGGGACTCGCAATGGTAGAAAATAAACCATAAAATCACTGCAGAAATATGTAAAGGACAACAAAAACCCTGAAATATATATATGGGTCCTGGGTATGTGTCTACATGATATGCAAAGTGATTCTAGACACAATTCCATAGTAGGTAACCAGAAAAAGGTTGACAACCACTACATTACAGTGTAGCGGCCTGCAGTTGGATTGCTGGGGAAAGGGAATGTATCTGGGAATATATCTGCCCTGTGATTGGCTGAACTGAGCAACCTGCCGTACCTGCCTCAGGATCCTCAGCTGCCTCCCAATTATTTTCATTCTGACGTATTCCACCCAGGATGCGTTTTTTATTTGCGTTCAGTTCCGGATCAGGATCGTTGTATTTGTGAGCTTTACAGAGGCTATTTCAGGCAGCCGTCCTATTTCCAGTACCAGTAGCTATTCGTGTAAATTGTAGTAACCGGCATAAACATTCTTCTTCTGTGACGCTGTCATTTCAAAATACAGGACGTAACAATGGAAACCTTTGTGGGTTCTCCATTTAACAGTATCTATTTTTGGTCAAAATGTAAACCGGCGTCCTATGGGAGCTATAGACAAATAGAGCCGTTTTCAGAGATGCTTTTTTTCCAAAGTACGCAATTATACGCACACACGCCAACACCCATGACACTCCCCTCTCACGGCCGTGCAATCGTAGATTTACACCTCCATAGACCACTCAGTTCTTTAAGTGTGTACCTACGTGCGTCTATGTATTCCTTATGTGCGATTCTATGTAACCGCGTCCTAAAAGACTCATTTAAATGCCTTCCCCCCACCCTCTTTCACGTAACTTTTCAGGTACGTATTTCAACCCCACCCCCCGTACGTATATCCCCAAGTGCGATTCACATGTCCGTGCCTCAAGCACTTACGTGCGTCTATTCTACGTAACTTACGTAACTAAAGTTACTACACATACGCAGTTACACCGTACCTAAAAATACGCACGCTACTCCACGCGAAAACGCATCTGTGCATAATTATCAGTACTATACATATATACACGCATGCCACAGAATTCAACGTTTGTTATTGTGGGCCAAATCCAGAAGCATGAACACCATACACTGCGGAAGTGGAGTTCTGATCGCGAAACGCTACCTTAAAATGTACTTTTCAAATGTGTATTGAGAAATAGATTCTCTGACAGCGCTAGACATTCCGATGGGTGTGGCTCTTCACAGGACACACCCCTTTGGTGGCACAAGACACACCCCTTTGGTGATTCAGGGCACACCCCTCTGGTGGCACAAGACACACCCCTTTGGTGATACAGGACACAACCCTCTGGTAAAGCCCCTTTATATTCACAATTTCCCTGATATTCAATTGCAAAAGTTAGCAACCAGGCAGTATAGGTGCAATTGCACTCTTATTATTAGAAAGTATTTACTCCTTTTTTCAGTACTCAAGTCCGTAATTTACATTTATAATATATCACAAAGTAAGTTATAAACACTGGACCAGATTCCGAGCTCTGCGCGATTTACGTACGCACGGAGATCTGTCATTAAGCGCGGGGGAGGGGAGTCAGTCCCCTCTTTCTTACTTAAGTGTCCAGAACCCTACCTTAACTGTGCCGCACAGATCTGCGTCCACGCGGGGCTGCGTCTCCCCACCCCCTTTCTTTATTAGCATGCCTAACCCCACCTGCTTGCTGGAGTTTTGGCATGCGAATGTGAAGGGCCGGCCCATTCTACGGAAGTTCCGCTGTACGGAACAAAGACCTTTCAAGGCGTAACATCTGGCGTGCGCATGCGCCGATGTTACATGTCAAGAGAATACCCCTTCCGCACCTATCTATGAACCAATGACGTGGCCTATTTGTCCCGTTTTCCGTCTCCATATTTGCATGAAATAGTAGTCCCCTGTCCGATCAGACTACGGATGCGTGCAGAGGGCTGTTACGCATCAGAACACAGCATGATCTATGCTGCATTCCGTGCAGTGACGTCCTCTGACTGCGGGGCGCGATGGTCCGCCATGCTACCGGGTGTAAATCTCGAAGTAACGGCATTTTACATGGGGTGGATGTTTAGGAGTTAACATCCATAGCATAGACTTATGCGCGACTGAAGACGGACATTAGTATCCGTTATAGTTATTTAATGGCGAAATTTGCAAGTGTATTGATTTCAGGTGGGGAAGGCATTGATTAAAAATAAAATAAAAAACATTCACAAATAAATAAGATTTAATGACAATGGATCAGATCCAGGGCGTTACCATTAAATATTAAACTCCTCCCACTCATGACCGAAATCTCCCTCGTTAACAGAACCCTTGCCCTGATTCACACATCAGAATACTTTAAGAAGGTGCAGATGCACATCCAAGTTTAAACTCCCTCCCACACCACGCCCCTGATTTTTAAGAACCTAAGGCAGTGCTCCTCAACCTTTTCTCACCCTCGGCACACCTAAGCCCTTCCCAGAATTCCGCGGCACACCTAAGCCCTTCCCAGAATTCCGCGGCACACCTAAGCCCTTCCCAGAATTCTGCGGCACACCAAAAGCAAAATATACAAAAAAGCAGGAATTACAAAGTGCATACACAGATATTACATTTAATTATTATCTTTTATTTGATAAAATTTAAAATCGCAGCTAATAACTTTTTTAACTATGTTAGCCCCCATCATGCATCACCAGCCTCCCCAGTAGCCCCCATCATGTGTCTCCAGCCTCCCTAGTAGTTCCCATTCATGTGTCTGCAGCCTCCCCAGTATCCCCTTATTTCCTTAAGGCAAGGTCTTCCAGTGCTTTTTCTCCTGTCGAAGGCATTGCACCACGGCACACTTGGCAACATTCCGTGGCACACTGGATAAGGAGAACTGACCAAAGGCACTTAGAATGTCACAGGGCTTCCTTAGCTTCCCGTGCGTATTCTGCTTTTAAGAAGGAAAATAAGCACGGAGGTTCCCTTACTGTGCTCTCCCCGGCTTATTTAAATACCTCCCCCACCCATTCTTCTTAATAAAGCCACGGGGCTGCACGGGCACGCCTCTCCTTTCTTAAAATACTACGTAGTTGAAGTCCGTCACTGAGTACCACATACATTGGTCACTATGTCTACGCATTTGCAGTACTAGAATTCTTAAAAATATGCACATAAGAAGCAGCAGCTTCTTAGATGTGAATCAGGTCCCCTATGTGGAAAAAATCATTGTAATACTGAATCTCGTGGATCATTAGCTGATCACGCTGTTCACAGCATGGACATTGCGCAAAAGTGGGTGTTACCAATGCGAGCAGTCGGATAACTTTGCAGGTTGTTTAACTCCTGTCCATTATTAGCCATTTCTACTTTGTGACCTTTGATGTAAACGACAGTTATCATATGAACTAATGTAATGTTGTACACAATACTTACTGAAGCGTATACTCTCCCTTTGTTGTTCATTGCTACGAACAGGTTGGATTTCACACCATACAAGCTGATGACCCCTCGTTCTACTGTAGAGATTTCTATGAGACCTGTGTAAACAAAACACAGTTGATTAATGCACCGGTCATGTTGTTACAATAGCTATATCTATAACCAGGGGCGTAACTATAAGGGGTGTGACTGCTAGGTAAGGGGGGCCTGTGGCAGCCGCTCTCCTTGCACTGTAAGCAGGCTGTCAGAGGCTGGCAACTTACAGCAGCGATTGGCACTCCATGTATGAGTGTATGTATGTATAGCGCTGTACCGCTCAGCACTCATACATGGAGTGCAGAGAGCTGTTTTAAGCTGTCAGCCTCTGACAGCTTCTATCAGGCTGCAGTCCCGCTCAGTTCTGCCCTCAGTCCCGCCTTGCTTCACCTAACCCTGAATTTACAGTTTGTCACCTTCCATCCCTGCCTGTAACACATCTTCCTTCGACATTTAGGGAAAAATGCTCGCTTTCAGCTCAATTATCACTAAAGAAACTAAAAATGATTTATATGAACCAAAACATAGAAACATAGAAAAACAGCATTTTTGGATTTATATTATTAACATATATACTGCATAAAAATTATAGACAGTGCACACAACCCCCTTTGGAAGACATTTATGGAATGTGTATTACATGTTCTATTTATCCATAGCAACCAATAAAATCCTTGCTTTCAGTTCTTTATTTGAACTAGGAAATCAAGGTAGACTCTGATAGGCTGTTGCTAGACAGCAACATATTTTTCAAATCTATTCCATTAAATAGTCACCTTGTTGCACATGTAACTAGGAAGTTTAGAATATTTTACCACAGTGATTTGACATTAAGGGGCACACGCAAACCGGTGCATGGGAGGTACATACCCTCTAACATGACCCACTCCATTAGGTACAAAATACTCTGCTCATTAGTTTCCAACTGTCAGTTACTATGGTAACCACCTTTGTTGAAGAGGCAAATAGTTTTTTAAATATCAGTTAATTCATTTAAACCAGGTGAGTGACAGTTGGAAGCTCAGGAGCGGATTATATTGTACCGGATGGAATGAGTCATGTTGGAGGGTCTGCACATACATCTGAGCGCAAAACATGGTGGGCTGCGTGTGATGCAAAGGTGCACACAATTGTAACCCTGGATGGCTATGCAAGTATACCCGGGAGACTAATGAAATTTGGTTCTCCCGGTATCCTGGGAGAGTTGACAAATCCCCTGCAGGAGAGGCAGGGGAGCCTCTCATAACGGTAATCCTTAGTGTTACTAGGGATGGGCGGGGCATGATGATGCCATCTTCGTCATCAAGCCCTGCCCACAACCCTGGAACACTATGATCTGAGGTAGTGCTGGAAAGGGGACGGGCCTCTAGCTCATACACATAGTGCAAAGGCACAACGCAGAAAGCTCAATGCAGCTACGTGGCCCCATACATTGAGAGAGTGCAGGGTAGTGCGCTGGGAATGGTGGTTATGATGTGTGCGAGCGCTTCATTCACAATTCAAATGCACTAAAAATAAATCTAAGAATAATTTTAAGCAAAAAAAAAAATATATATATATAAAAAATAAATTAATTTTCAAATTAATAAGGCCAGACTCAATTAGCCTCATAGCCGCGAAGCTAATTGTGCGAATTTTTTTTATATTTTTATCCGAAGCTAATTGTGCGAATTTTTTTTATATTTTTATCCGCGCCTCATAGAGGTGCACATAAAAATCGGGTATCGGAATAGACGGGAAAATGCGCACCGCAAACATTTTCCCGTCTTTCGGGGGCTGCGATTCTAAATGAATCTGGTCCATATTGTTAAAAAACAAGTATACTTACACGATGCTCCAGTAGCGATTCCATGACATTTGTATTGCATTGAAGTATAAAACGCTAACACAACGGTTCAACAAAGGCCAAGGAGTGTCAGCGGCCTGGACGTAAACTGCGCTTATTTCTCTCCGTGTTGGGGTCTGGATTAGGTGATATTACTCAGGAGCACCCTTACCATACATTAATTACATGCCTACACCCCTCAACACATCCTTACGAACGCAAAGAAGTACTGCGCACGCATCATTTCTGAGCTTGTGCAGCGCAAAATCACGACGAAATACGCTACATACTTTTCTCATTACTGCTCAGTAGGTTAGGTAGAATATAAAGAACAAATACAAACAAAAAGGCATTCCAGAGGGTATTACTGCAAATATAGGACTGGAAGATCATCATTTCAGCAAAATATATTAATCCTCTGTCATTTGTGCAAAATTTCTCTGAAACTTTTCCTTGCCTATATATATATATATTCAACAACAGTCTATGATCACACTGCTCTGCAATACCATTGCAATACATTTTTTAGCATATTTTATCACCAATTCTGACTTACAAGCTTTAAGTTACTCTTTATAAACACATTGATTTGATAGCTAAATATACATATAAAGTATTCTGAGGACGACCCACAGTTGGTAGAAACTGCAAAAACAAAAAATCTGCACCTCTGTAAAATCTTGTTAAGGGGGATTTAAATTGTGAAAACAGAATTAGAGTGGAGATGTGATGTAATGTGATGCGCCGCAGCTCAACTCTAAATGACAGTCTGAACTTAAATGTGTTTGGTATTTATGTGCTATAAGAAAAAGCTGAGTGTTCTCACATCCTGCAAAGATAAAAAATAAAGCATCTCTCGGAGAACAGGGTCAGTGCAGATGTGACTTTCATCTTTGCATTTGTTTATTTTATTTTTTGTTATTATTTTGCTCTTAAATCTGAATCAGCTCCATTATCTTCAAATGGACTATTGTACTTTATTCTATAATTATTTATAATGCCACATCATATGATTATTGTGCTTATTTGTTTTAAGTTGGCAGGACTAGTGACCAGTCTGACGTTTTAGGCATGATTGTATATATATTACTGAGTATAGTACATATCAGGTTCACTTTAACAGATATTTATTTACAGGAGTCACCGTTCTATACTTGTATTAATGAATATATACTATACTAACATTACTAGTATATACTATACTAATAATATACTTATATTATCTTTTTAGTTTGAAACATATTGACCTATAAAAAAAGGTCACCCTATGAGTTATACAATGTAATGTATCTTCCTGAACTATAGAATATAACATACCATGAACCATACAATATACCGTATAGCCCCATAACTATAAAACATGTGACCTATGCTTAATAAAGAATGTCACTCTTTAATCTAGAAAACATATTGCCAGCCTGTCAGTATTTTTGGTGCTCTGCCAGATATGCAGCTGCTCAAATAACCCCAGGAATGTTTAATAATTATCAGAGATCTTCTGGTTATATTAATATAACACATGATTTCCTAAATACTATTCCTTCTCAATCTAGTATACAGGCAGCGCTAAGCTGTGGTTTATTTCCAAGGCAGACTGTTCCTCACAGTGTCTTCTGTCAGTTACATCTGCTGGAGAGTTGTGCAAAGCATCTACTACTCTTTAAGTAAGAATAGCTTTTTATCATTTACTGAGCATTGTGAATGAACAACTTTGATATGCTACAATGTAACTTTTTGTATAATGCCTTAGTAGGATAGACATATATTACATAGCCCCTGCCCCCCATCACATACCCCCAATTTTTATTCCTAGAATGAATTTCACTGACGACAAATGCTTTGTTAAAATTATGGGGTGCGTCCAGACTTAATAACGACAGACGTCTTCCACAAGTGACTGTGCAAGCAGAGTTCGTGTGCGTGTGGCAGAAGTTATGCATCGGAACTCTGAACGCTCAGAGTTCCATACGTCAGAGCGTGACGTTCCTCCATACGATCGATTCTATGCCTTGTGGGCTGGGAGAGTCTTTTAAATTGTACAATACAGACTGGGTTAGGCAAATCCATACGACAAAGCATTCCGTACAAACAGCAATACGCGCAGAGTTATAGAAACATAAGTCAGCTAAATTCTGTCCATGAGAGGGGAATGTATTTGGGATGTGCACTAGCCTCTTGCATGTGTAGTTTAGCAACTTCGCATGTATGAAAAACAATGTTAAGTCTGGACCCGGTCACATATCTGTAGACTTTTATTATTTTACTACATAAATAACTACATAATATAAATAATTTTTAAAGAAATGATGTTAACAGGTGTTTCTGTTATTTTGAAGCATGTCTTAAATCTTCCCAAATGGATTTACAAATCTCCCTGTCTTTCCAATCTCGTATTGTCTCCCTTGTCAGGTCCTCATAGTAACTGTAAAACTAAACACTGATTATTTCATCTGGGAATATGCTAAACTCAGAAAAACTGAGAAATGTTTCACTGATAAACTGAGAAATGCACAAATACATCTCCCTGGTTCACGTTTAACGTTGAACTTTGAGCATCTGTAACCTGAGATGCATTTGTGCAGCAGGGAATTATTAGCAGACGCATCTCCGTTTAAAAGTATTAAGTAAGGAACAATGTTAGACATGCAGGCTGAAATGAGCAGAGACGGGTGCGTAATCTGAAGATGTGACTCACTATAGGGGTTTTCATTGTGTACACCATTTATCTTTCCATCTGGGAGAACCTGGAGGTGGAACCCAATTCCAACATTACAGTAAAGCCTCCTCTGTCGCTTTATTCCCTGTAAATAATCGCTCTTCCAATTGGCTTCCGATTTGTCCAAAGGCAATCCAATGGATCTGGAAAAAAACGACTCCCATGTTCTTTCGAATAATGTTCCATTGCCCCTGTGGGGAATAGGGTACGATGACGCAACGGCAGCCATAAATCCCAGCAGAAGGAGAACATGCAACGTCCAGTGAATTCTAGCTCCGCAGGACATAGTGATGAGTAGCCTTTGTGCCACGGCCATCCGGTTCACCTTCTAGACACGTGGTCAGAATTAATGGCCCTAAAAATACCGCCCTCCTTGTTTTTCTCACTTCAGCATGGCGGCAGGAACTTATTTTTGGAAGGCAGATAGGGATCGCTGTCATGAAACCAAAGCCTGGGAGCAAACGAGTGAATACATAGAGTCCAGCAAACTTCAAAGTGGTAGGGACCATGTTTTGTAAGTCTTGAGTCGTAATGGGCAGCCTAGATATATTTGCTTGGCCTATCTTTATACTTTAGAGGCTGTCCCACACCGCAACGTCATTCTGACATCCACAACATGCTGTAGTAAAGTAGCAATATGGACATCTCCTCAGTACTAACCTGCTGCTAGGGTCACCTCTGCTGCAAGTCCTGCAGAAGCTGCCACAGGAGATTCAAGCTGGAATGAGTTACTTCGGACAACGATCTGAAAATGCTATATGTGAGGGGGGGGGCCTTCAAGGTCCAGATCGGTTGAATGGTCATATGTCTGGCTTGCAGTTTCCTTATTTAGAGAGCAAGAAGTAAAAACAGTTCTTGGCCTCATCACTGAGCAATGATAATCCTGTAAGCGCTTCCACATCAGTATGTTTACTGAGTTAACATTAGGATAACTGAATGATATGGACAAGGCTTGGGGAAGCCACAGGGAATCTATGCTCTCTCTCTCTCTGTCTCTAGCATGGCTAGGTAACCCAGTTATAAATTCACACTGGTAATTGTAACGGAATGACAGTCTTTGTAAGGGATTATTACATTAGATTCGCAGAGCAAACAACCGTTTGTCAAGAATAGCCGGGTTCCCATTGGCACTTGCTGATGAAATAGTGACATGAAAAATCTAAAAGATTTGTGTTTTTTACAGAGAAAACCTGAAACAAATGAAGTGAAATATCCTGACTGTGGAACGATAATGAATTAGAAATATCGGATCACCGTCTGCAGCAGAGTTCCGAAGTTGTTTTTTTAATGCCAAAGGACCGGGGGCCTGATTCGGACCTCTGTGCATTTTCCGTACGCATGGAGGTCTGTAGATCCGCACGTGAGAGGGGAGTGAACTCTCTAGCTTAAATTCTCTGCGCAGATCTACGTCAGGGTTCCCTCCAGGAGAACAGGAAGGAAGCCATACATTACTGCAAGGGGGTGGGACTTAATGACACTATTTATGCAAATTGTGTCATAAAGCCCCACCCTCTGTCAAGCACTCCTGCATTCTCTAGTGTTCCAGGGGATGGGCGGGGCTTGATAA